>PVJX010000376.1:199044-275487 GCA_004027295.1 Dolichotis patagonum | reverse complement strand
TCCCTCTCTGAGCCAGGATTTAAGGCAGGTCTGTGGGGCTCCAAAGTCTACATTCTTAAAGTTCTGGGCCCCATTTAGACAAGCACCACACCACAATGCACCTATTATCTCCACACTAAAAAGGAATTTAAAGCTATCTGATTCATATTTTGAGTTGGAGATAGGTCTGAAATATTTCTAACCCAATAGAATGTAATTGCACAGTACTTATTCTCTCTATTTAATAGGATAATTTATTTTAAGGATCATAAAAACATTTATAGGGCTTTCAGAAGCTCATTTGAAACCTTCATCTTCCAAATCTATTTTCCACCATTAGGCACCTCAAATTTTAAATCTACTACCACAAGGTTATGGAGAAATGACCTTTGAGGTTTGGAGAAAGAAATACAGTCCAAAGTGGCACCTGCTAGAACTCGAACAGCCAGTAAGCTCCGAGTCCACTCTGACCCTGGCTCCCCCCATGGACAATGCCTGAAGGGCAGGAAGAAGCCCTAGTCTCAGTCTGCTTGGGGTGCTTACTCTGGGGTTTCTAGTCTGTCATCCCCATGTTATCCTGTTCCAGAAAAACTCTTAGTGATGGAATCCAAGTGTAAGCACAGAATCCCATGTATGTATGGGCTCTGTTCATTTCTTTTATTGTAGTGAATCCTTTGAGAAAGTCTCTTCAGTAAGACCACTTGCTCTAACCAGGAAGAGCTGTTCCTTGCTCAGTGAGATGCATCACTAGGAGAGCAGTGAGCATAGATTAAAAACTATAAATTAAAGTTGCCTTTTCATTCATTTTTTTCTACCCCATCAAGTTCCAAGTCAAAATTAGTTAACTTTTATTATACAGCAAAATAACTCCAATAGACTAGCCTATGGGAATACTGACTTGTTCTGAGGCAGAACTTCAAAGTGAGGACACAATATTTTAATAGCCTTGCTGGTGGTGGAGAGTATGAGAAGACAGTATACATGTTGAAAATTAGTTGAGGCCATCCCTAAAAGTCAGAAATGGCTAGGCCTTTATGCCTTTCTCCTCTAGAAAAATCAACACCTAGATATGATTCTATGTCACGGGCAAGAGCTGGGGACTGCAGGGAAGGATGGCTGAGAGACTTTTACACCTCTAGGCATCATGAGGCGAAATCTACCACTCAGCAGGACAGGTCTGCGCATCCTGAAGAAGGACTCAAGGGTTGACAGGAGTCAGTTGCTGGCTACCACAGCTACCAGGGGAAGGCAGGTTACACAGACAGGGTTCTGGGAAGGCTGTCATGGCTTGAAACAGCCTCCTTAGGAGAGCTAATACTATTTTGAGAGACAAACAAGTGTGACTGTGGTTAAAGATAATCACAGTCAGATGCTGGCAAAAGTAGACAAACATTTCTAGGTCTCTGCTATTTAGGGTGTAAAAGTGTGTGTGTGTATGCCAGGCAATGCTTATGTTAGGAGCTTTGGCGGCACAGGGTTTATACGTGCAAATAAAACTAATATCCCCCAGAAAAAGCTGCTTCTGGAACTGTGAACCCACGCTGTGATTAAAGGGACACAATGTGAACTGTGCTAGATTCTACTGCGTAACAAAAGAAACAAACAAAAGAACTTGAGACAGAGATTGGAAGCAAGTTGGGCAGCAGGGTCAGAGATAGTGGGAGAAGACTGCTGAGAAGATGACAGGCCTCAACTTGTTAACCCCAGGCTCTAGGGAAAGTAATTTATTTCTCTGAGCCCCAACCTTTTTCTTTCTGAAATTAAGGAAGAATCTAGCATAAATTAATTCTCCTGAAATGTGTAGGATGAGTCTCCAAAGCTGAAGACCTGCAGATGCTATGGTCATATGCCATACATTGCTATGTGTTCATCATTTCTAATCCACTCCATTCCCATCAGGGCCTTCCTCATGCTGTTTGCTTTGCCCAAGAGCTTAGATGAAGAATATCCTCCCTGACTCTTCAAAATCCAGATAAATCATGGCTTCACAAGGCTGAACACATGCTCCTTCCTCCCCCTGCTGTCCTATAAGCTACTCCAGGAGAAGCAGAGGGATCCCTATGGTCCCTAAATTAAACTCACAGCAGTTTCTCAACAGATCTAGGTTGACACTCAACTTACAGGACGTTTGCTGGCTCCCTCCCGTATCCACATCTTTCCTAAGAGCACTCAGATTTCTGCCAGTTAGGGGTGGAACTCCTGCTGTCTGCTCAATCTTCACCCCTGAGTGTGGGCTCTACATTAACTCCAATATTTCATTCCCTGGACCATGGGGACAAATTCAGTGATGGAGCTATGACCAGAACAGGGCAGAGAGCCCCTAGGAAAGTCAGTTTGGGGGGAACTTCTGACTTCTTCCTTGCTACTGAATGTACAATGAATTTTGCTATTGCAAAAAAGCCCATTGTAAACTGTAACTCTAACCAATGGTACATTTAACCAAAATGTTGTTTCTTTGTTTTTGCTTAAAAGTCATACATATGGTTACTGAATACAACAAGCTTTGATGAGATGATGATGATGACATAACAGAAATTTCAGAGCCAGATATTTACAAAGATAATTATAGTAATTAAAGGAACATGTCCCCAATGATCAACTTTGAACATTAATACAGGGTAATGGCACAAAATAAACTGATTAATAAACAAGAAAGTCCTCAGTAATGAACTCCTGAATTATCACTCAAGAACCTAACACACTGGTCTCCATGAATAAGGAGGAAAATTTTCACTTTTCTTAATAAAAACCGTTACCGTGAATCAGTCTTGGGTTCCATCGGATAAGCAACTTGTTTTAAACAGTGATACTCCTAAGCTCAAAACCTGGGCAAAATATCTGTATTCCTTGAAAGCTTTGAGAACTGTTCAGTAACCTACCCTGTCCAACTTAGTAGCTCATTTAAAACTCTGGTTCTGTAAGATAGAAAAATGTCTGACAATGGGCAGAATGTTACTGTCCCCAAGCTAGCATTTGTTGAGTATGCCCTATGTCCCAAGGAGCCAGGAACTATGCTGAGTGATCCTGCAAACATGTTTTCATTTGAAACCTTACAACTACCCCAGGGAACAGGCAGCTGTATTTTCTTAAGTGTGCGGAGGAAGAAGCTGGCATAGAAAAGTTGAGTAAGGAGACTGATGCATCACATTTACTGAGTGCTGAGGCCAGGAGAGAAACTCACTGTGAACCTCTGTGATCCCTGCACTGCTCAGAGACCTGAATAAAGAGAAAACTGCCCATGAACAGTTCCAGTTTACTTACTAGAACTGACAGATGAGCATCAGAGAGCCAACTGGCCCACTTCCCTTCTTAGCCACATCCATTTGTGATACAAAGTTGGGCATTTTCCAACTGGAACTACAGCTCCAGAGGCTTTGTGGCCTGTTTCTCCCCTCAACTTCCAGTGAAGGCATTTTGGACAGCCATGTATATTTAAGGCGGCCCTCCAAACCTACCTCTAAACTACTTCTAAAACAGCTACCAGAGATCAAATGGAAAACTAAAGATTACCTCATTTGAGTAATTATTTGATGTCACTCTAAAACACCATGTGTATATGAATTTCATGGCACATAAGAATGCTAATCATGCCTATACATGCAAATCAGAAGTGTAACTAAATCTGTATGAGCTAAATCCTTTCCAAGGATATACATTTTTTTTTTTTGGTATGGGGATTGAACTCATGACCTTGAGCTTGCCAGGCAGGCTCTTACGCTAGTGAGCTAAATTCCTGGCCCCAGATATACATTTTTAATACCTAACTTGGCAAAGCCATTCTACCACTAAGATTTCACACATTGCCCCCTTCTTTCCTCTGTGATACATGCCCATTGATACTGAAAAAGATGCACAAAGCTACACAAAGATACAAGTTAGGCAGCCTAACAAGAGCTGAAATCAATATAACAACATGTAGGTTGTAGCTCATAAAATTGAGAGCAGTGACTTCTGAATGGGAGACAAAGGTGAGCATGTAATTGTGGCATAATGCTTGTCAAGAAGCCCTAGTAATTACAAACCCAGGTAAGTTGTCACTGATGCTTGGCAGTGGGAGGAACCTGAAAGGGTTGAAAGTTTAGTGGACTTTCTCCAAGGCACCCAGCCAAGCTAGGCTACTCCAGCAGTCCCAAGGATGACTTTAACTTCCCCACCCTGAACTCCTCCTTTTCTCCCCCCAGAGCTGGACAAAGCCTTTGGGGAGTCTTGTGTCCCTTCCTTTCTACCTTGTGTACACACCCCCACACACATATCCACACACCCACACACCACACCCTGAGAACAGTCCGACTCTGACTTTGTTCTTGTAGCCCTGGCTTGTAGAGCTGGCTCAGGGTCATAGTTAAATTTAGACTGACCACCTTCCTGGGAAAGATCTGGGACATTGGCTATGTGAAAAGATCCTCAGCTGCCCTGGTGGAGTTGGCTGCTGACACTCTCAGATGAAAGCAACTATTTGGTCAAAACTTTAATTGGGAAGTGGGGTGGAATTTCCAAATCAAAGCATAAAGAGATGGGAACGTAGAAATTAGAAATGCTAGGAAAAGAAAAAACAATGTTGAAATGTTGCTAAGGTCTTTCAAGCAGGATCCAAGTGACAGAGCAGGATTATATCTGGCTTCTAAATCCCTTTATGCAACAGCAATTGGACAAGATTGTACAGATGACTCAGTGCAATGCCCCACATGTCACAGAAGCAAGTCTATAAGAGAAGTGCCCAGAGAGGAGCACTCAGCTCAGCTGACACCTGTGCTCAGTCATGACACATGGTCACGGCTGCAGGAGTGGCGGCCACAGATGGCAACTCAGGACAGGAAGGAGGGCAAGTGGGAGGGGCTAAGGTGAGTGACAGTGAGTGGGGATCTGCCCTTTTAATCTAATCCCAGTGTTGAGATATCTAGAAAGAAGCTCTGATCACAAGATGACAGCTCCACAAGGATGCTGGGCCATAGCAATGATCCCCTGTAGCCAGTATACAAGTGCCTCAGGTATTTGCAGACCCAACAATGGCACACAGCTTTTTTTTTCTTTTCAGGAGGGGTCTTCCTATAAGGTTTCAGACTCCTGGGCTTAAGAAATCCTTCTGCCTCAGCCTCCTGGGTAGTCAGGACTGTAGGCACATCATTACACCCAGTCCACATGTCTTAGTTACTTTTTACTCATCATTGAGACAAAATACCTGATGCCCAAAGTTGGGAAAGGAAAGATTCATTTCTTACAGTTTTTGGAGGTTTTAGTCCATACTCAGTTGGCTCCAAGGCAGGGTGGCATGGCAGGGCTGCAGTTCATGGCGGCTGCAAACAGCAAGGTGGAAACCGGCAAGAGAGAGAGACATGTCTTCTTCCAGCCATTACACTGTATGCTGGCTCCACCCCTAGGCAGGTATAGCACTGACACTATCAATGAAAGCGCTAGACAATGAACCAATCACAAATGCACAATGCAAACGCATGAGGCCTGGGGGCCACCGACATAAACCATGACACCACATGATCCCTTGAAGCAAGCCAGCTTCTAGGAAGGTGTGAACATGCCATGAAGTCATCTAGTTTTAAACTCCTCTTACTCTATTTCTTTAAGTTCTCCTCTACTATTCACCAAATCCCTTTAGGGTGACTCTTAAACTTGATCCAGAATGCCAACAATATGTACCTGGGGGCCAGCAGAGTGGTTGCAATGAGACCCTTGGCGTCCTCACATGGGGCCCCAATTGGCCAAGCCAAAACCCACCTCCTCCCTTTCCCCCCCAGATAGTCTCAGAGTGCCCCATTTTTTTCCCTTGAGACCATTTTGAAAGTGTGTGTGTGAGAGAGACAGTCAGTCAGCTCAGTATATGACCCCTTTACACTGTAAATTAACAAAGGCAGAGCCTCGTTCTGTTCTTATTTCCAATTATCTCCCTGCCCATGGAGGAAGCACCAATGACCAGGAGTTGGGATGTCTCGGTTGGCAGCCCTCCAGCAGTCGCAGACCTTGCTGGGTCTCTGGCAGGGATGCGTGGAACCCCAACTAGGTCGGAGCACAGGGAAACTGTGTCTCCTGGAAAGTCTTCCCAGAAGACCATAGGTCACTAGGCTCCTAACAGCTGCATAATTATTTTAACCAACAATCAGATAGGAACTTGGAGCTCTGTCCTTTTAGTATCTTTATTCTAATTCTTTTTTTTTTTTTTTGTCTTTTGTCTTTTTAAGACAGGGTTTCTGTGTTCCCTTTGGCAGCACACATACTAAAATTGGAATAAGACAGGGTTTTACTCCATGGTTTTGAAATCACTTTGTATTGCAGGCTGGTCTTGAACTCACTTTGTATTGCAGGCTGGCCTTAAACTCACAGTGATCCTCCTGCTTCAGCCTCTTGAGTAGTTGGGATTACATACATGCATTGCCATGCCCAGCCTTCTAATTCTTGTTTTGTTATTAAGTTTCACGTTTATGGGTCAGCTCCCAAGTTAGATTATAAGATATTTGGGAGAATGGGAGCATCTTAAATTTTCTATGAGCACGGGTCAATACCTGCCACATATCACTCATATATTTGGGAATGACACAAAAAGTACTCAGGTTAATTTCTCACATGATTAAGGAACTAATGAAATCATTTGAATGTGAAAGCTGGCACAATGAATAGACTACTAGGTACTCATTAATAATAATCCAATATTTCCAACAATTCCCATGCACCAGGTTTAAGTGATATGTGTCATCAACTCATCTAAGCTTTGCAAAAACCCCAAGAACAGATTCCATAATTACTTCTGCTTTCTAGACAACGAAACTGAGGCAAAGAGTTCATGTGACTTGCAGAGCTAGGTAAAAGAGCCGGGACTCCTGCTCATTCTGGTTTCCGAATGTAAGCTCTTAATCACTGTGATATATTGCCTTTCAACCCAGAACAACAATACAATATATTTAGACACATTTTATACCTGGCATATCAGTACATAACCTAAGAATCAAAGTCATTTGTTTATTATAATCTCAGCCAGGGAGCTCCCTCATATAGAAAGAATTAAATTAATTCAGAAAATGTAAACAGAAATAAACAGTTGGAGTAACATAAGATTCCTAGCCTAACAGGATGTTTTTCATAAATCCTCCTAAAATAAAACATAACTCCTTTTAGAGGCTGTGAAGTCAGGGCTAACAGGCAACAAATGTGCCTTCAAATTCTAGATGTCTTCCTTTCCAAGAGCCCCATTTCTAGAGCTTATCTTAAAGAAGCAGCTATGGGTATGTGCTGAGTCAAGCGGAAGAGGGGTCATTACAGCTGGGCACAGTGGCATACATCTGTAGTCCCAGCCCCTGTGGATGCTGAGGCAGGTGGATCACAAGTTTGAGCCCAGCCTGGATAATGAGTGACTCAGTGAGACCCAGCCTGTATTTATAAAAATGGGTTGGGGATGTAGCTCGGTCTAAAGAGCATAGGCTCAATCACAAAAAGAATGATTATTACAATCCTGTTTATAATTGCAAACATTAGAAACAACCTAGGAGTCTGATTACAAAAACAAATCATGTGTACACATGATAACATGTGCATCTAGTGGCGTACGGCTAGGTCAGCTCTTTGGGTAAAGAGCAAGAAGACAGGCAGAGGGTGGAAAGAGAAGAGAAAGGAACAAACTGAAAGAAGAAAAGCTTGAGAGGTCTTTTTCTTCCAAGTCAGCAACTCTAAGTCCGTGGTTCTCACACCTGAGTGTGGGTGATGGGCACCTGGAGCGCTTGTTATAGCGCAGGCTGCTGGGTTCTCCTGAGTTTCTGGTCCCAAACCCCAGAATCTGCAAGTCTATCACAGTCCTGGCTGGCTACACTGTAAGAATTTCTGTTTTACAGCGTTCCCTCAGTGAAGAGAGGGCAGAGACGATGTATCACACAGGTGTGAGACTGGAAGGCAAAATCTGGGGCAGAGGCTGTGTTTGCAAGTATTTTTAACAGCAAAGCCTGGTTCTCCCTTGGAAAACATTTTTAACCACAGGAGCAATACAGGGATTCTAATGGAGGGAGGAGAGAGACCAAGTCTGTCCAGAGAGCCCACTGTATACCAGGCGCTTGAAATAAGACATGCATTTCCCACCCATCCAGTCCCAGTGAAGATCAGAGCTGGAAACTTCAGCGCTGCACCAGGACTGTTTCAACCTTGGGCTGAATGAATTGTGCTTTCTGTCACTGTAGGGGTTTCCCTTCATTTTGATTGGACAATTTCCTCTCTGTGGTCAGCAGGCGGGCAAGAAGAACGTGGAACAACCTGTACAGTAACTCTGATCCTTGTTCTTTTGAGGACCAAAAGCCACCTGGCAGCCGCCCTGCGCCTCGCAGGTGTAACCAGGGCTCCCTGCCTTCCAGGAAGTAGAATGTGGACAGTTGTGCCAACCTGGAAACATGAAAATGTGTTCCCTGACTTGCCGAGGCAGAGATCCAAGCTGCCTCTGTCCTACGAGGGACAGAAGACAATGGCCAAAATTCAGCAAAATGTCAAGAACCTTGGAGAATAACTGCCCATGAGGAGTGTGCTGTCGTTCTGATCTTGGCAAAAAGAGACTGAAGAAACGTAAAGGATGTGTAATAAATGTTGGCCAAGGAGACTGACAGCCAAAGCCAAAGTTCAGGCAAGCAAAAGGTGAATGTTATCTTCATGGAATTGAAGTTTTCAGGATCTGAACTTCAAAAATGGTGTAGTTATCTGGGGTGTAGCTCAGATGTAGACTGGGATTATATCCTCAGCACCGAAAAAGAACAAATCAACAAACGGCGTCCCTGTCCTCCAGTATTTTGTATTCCCCCCAAGGGAAGGATAACGTGAAATGCTTGGGCTCCTTACCAGTTTCCTGCTGAATCTTCTTTTATGTGACCCAGTGACTTTGATCCTAGCAGCAGTACATGTTTCTACAATTGGTTTAATGAAAAGCAAGGTGATGACAAGCTTTCTTCCTGTCTAGTGACAATCCGCACATGGAGGCTCATTGTTGACCATGACAGTTAGCGCCAAAACCATGAAATTGCTTAGGAGTTTAAAGTGATAGTGTTGTCACTTGTGGCACCCACAAATATTTACTGGGAGTCTCCTGGGGATGTGTCTATGTCTGGTATTACTTTTATCATCAATAGCAGCACTTTGTAAAAGCAATTTACATGCCTGATGCTATGCTAAGGGCTTCATGGACATTATCTTAACTAATCCTCACAGCAGTCCAAGGGAGTAAACATCATGATTCCCATCCTCTCCCAGGTACCCAGTGCGAAGTCAGCACATAAACATTTGTCAAATGAATTAAAACACTATATATATATATATATATATATATATACACACACACACACACACACACATACATACCAGAGACAATCAAAGATGGAATGGTAGGAATGCATTTCATTGATTCATTTCTACCTGAATGGGTACATATCCAGAATGGGGACCAGCTAGGCACGGCAGGGCATGCCTGTGGTTCTAGCTATTTGGCAGGCTGATGCGGGAGGATCCGTTAAACACAGGAGTTGGAAGACATCCTGGGCAGCACAGTGAGACCCTGACTCAAAGACAGAAACACGATACAACAAGATGAAAACAAAGACAAGACGGGGGAATGTTTTTGAATGAGATCAAAAACAGAGGGAAAACATGGGTATTTACTGAGAACAACATGCACAAATTATTCTGGTACCTGCTCTTCAGACCAAAGACCTGATCTTCAGACCAAAGAGTCCCTTAAAGCAGACCAGGCAGGTCCAATACCTGGGCCCAAGCAGGCAGTGCAGTCAACACCCAAGCATCAGTTTGGGAACAGTCACTGCCCTCCCCACTGGGGTCAGCACTGCCTCTGTGGAGATGCCACACACCAGGTATAACGAGGTTGAGGAATGAGCATCATAAAAAGGCTCTAATTCTCTGCTGCTAATGGCTGGGTTTAAGTTTCCTACTATGGAAAGGAGAAAATGTGACAAAGCATTCTACCTTTTCCACTCGTGCCTTCTGTTTGAGAAGCCCCCATGGTTCAGACTCATTCCTTTTCTAGGGCCCACCCTTAGAAATGGCCTGTCTGGGGTTTGGTGTGCCAGGGAGGTGGGTCCTGCGGCCATTCACTCACTGAATGAGGAGCAGTATTTAAGACAGATGGGGTGTATTTTCAGGGTAGAAGAGAACAGTGAGATTCCAGATGGGGAAATTGTGAATTTAAGCATGGACACTATGGTCAGACATACCCATAGCACTGTAGTGTGGGCTCAGAGCAACCCCCAACACTTGCTCACTTTTTACTCCAAATTATTTTGCATTATGCACTGTGGACACGTAAGAAGAAGAAGAAGGAGAAGGAGAAGAAGGAGAAGGGGAAGAAGGAGGAGAAGGAGAAGGAAGAAAAGGAAAGTAAGCAGAAGAAGAAGGAGGAGGAGGATGTAGAGAAGGAGGAGAATGAGAAGGAGGTGGAGGAGGAGAAAGAGGAAGAAGAGAAGAGGGAGAAAGAGAGGGAGGAGGACAAGGAAGAGAAGGAGGAGAGGGAAGAGGAGAAGGAAAGGAAGAAGAGGAAGGGAATCAAGAGATGGATGAAGAGAGAAAGGGGAGGAAAAGGGAATGAAAAAAGAATTAAGATGTGTTCTCGCAAAGAATGTAAGCATTAAGTACTGCAAATGTGTACTAAAAAAAAAATTATCTGGGGGAAAAAACAAAACTGGACATAGTCTGAATTCACTTATCCCAAAGTAGGACTTGGGTCCCAAGCGCTCTCACGCAGTGCCAGGCCTAAGGAACTCTCAAGTGACTGGTGGACATGTAGTTGTACCAGATGAAGGCAGTGTGGCTTCAGTTCCCCATCTCTACCTCACCCCGTTTAAATCATATACCCCTGTTTCTACTAGGCTATGCATGACCAGCAGTCAGCCTGTTAGCTATAGGATGACAGATGGTCCCATGACTACTCAGTAGTTAAGAGTCAGGTACGGGAGAGAAGCATGGCATGGGGGTTGGGGACAGTGTGCATATATGGTACCTCTCCTTAGATGTATCTTGGGTGGAAAACAGATGCAAGCTAGATGGTTAACTAAGTTTTCACCATAGTAAAGGCACTTTCGAGAAGATCAAGAAATAGCCGGAAATGTATGATGGTCCCAAGGATTTTGTCCTTGAATGAGGAATTAAAGTGAGCAATGCTGAGTGTCACATGAGGACCTCTTCCAGGTTATCAACATCTTTCTGAAGGAACTTGGTATGTGGTCTCACGCATTCAATTCAGTAAATAAGATGAGTTGTGTTAATTTAACAGGCCACTGATGTGACATTCACATTAAGCCATAAGCTTCCTGGTTAAGGATTCTGGGACCAGGTAGAAAAAAAAAAAGCAAATGCAGATGAGGATGACTTGGATACCCTGTGAAACCCTGTAACCTTTATCCACACCCCTGATGTCAGAGTCAGGCAGTACCCACTTCTTTGTTGGGCTGGTAATGCAAGTGTCTTTCCAGTGAACTAGCTTAGCTTAGCTGAGTCACCCCCTTCCTCCTTACCTCCGAGATGGTCAGACTCGTGAACTGTTCCAGTGCAAATGGGAAGGCACAATAGTACATGACTTGGGGTACAAGGACACCTCAACATCAGTAAACAAGTATTAATGAGCCCAGGCACTCAGAGAAGAAACAGAAGTGGGTGGTGATCAGGAAAGGTTTTCAAGGGACTGATTACAAAGTGATTAGAAAACAGAAGACTCTAAAGCTGGTTTCCACCCAGAAAGATCAGGAAAATCTATAGGCTCTGTGACCTAAGAAGTCACATTTCCCAGTGAGACACATCATTCAGCAGTTTCCCTATGATTTGAAATCTTTTTGTTACTCTGAAACAAGTTGTTTTTTTAAACTTTAAGATAACTACACGAAACTCCAGAACTGATTCACTTCTTCCGGGTTAAAGGGCAATCTCACTAACCAAAGCCATCCTCGGTCTCCCTGCAGAGTGTGACTCAATGATTTATCACCCTTCTATCTCCTATATGGCACTCTCTCACTTGTGGTGGTTTTTCACTCTCAAAAAGGTAGTTATAAAGGTGTTCCCTTCCTTCTTCCTTCTCACTTACTCTGTGTTTCCTTTCAGTTTTCTTCTCCTTTAATGCCAATGTCAAGGTAGAAAAGAAAGGCCGTCTTTCCTCAAACCTCTTTACTGTGCCTGTACTAGTCAACAGAATCTAAATAAATGAATAAATAAATAAATAAATAAATAGGGGCTAGGGATTTAGCTCAGTGGCTTTAAGTGCTTGCCTGGTAAGTGCAAGGTCGTGAGTTCTATCCCCGGTACCAATAAATAAATAAATAAATAAATAAATAAATGGAAGGGAAAAGCATTGAAATAGTCACCTTTCTTACTTTTCCAAATCAAAAGACAAGCTTAACTAAATTCACTCATATTCCCCATACATGTGATATATAAAGGCTACAAATGTACTATCACTAAATCTTCCATTCTGGCCTCGGTGATAACAATTACAACTACTGAGGATTTGCTAGAGAAATTCCAGTATGGAAACCTTAGATTTGGGTCAACAACAACCAGAATATTCCATGTCTTCTTGGTTCCTTTGGCTTTCTCAGATTTTGGAAGGAGATATCCTTTCAATTCCAAATGGTGGAAAGTCAGTCAAGCCCCCTTCCCTTACCCCCCTCATGGGAACTACACCAGTGGGCTCTGACCCATTCACTTCCCCAGAAGCAGGACAGCCAAGTTCTCTTAGCAGAGAGGGACCCATGATTAAAAGGCAGAATAGGGAGACTACCTTTCAACTGCAGTGTGTCTGTAAGACCAGAGAAACTGGTTTCCCTGAGAAGGAAGGCAGATGGTTCTTTGCTGTGAGCACCTTCCCTTCCAGCCGCCTTACAGGTCTCTTTCCACAGAGCTCTGGGGCTCAGGGTGAGGTATTCAAGAGGCCTTATCTTCTCAGTCTGCCTCCAAATAGATGCCCAAAGGCTAGGCGAAGACTCTCAGCTCTCTTATGCTAGACAAATTGAAGGCCACAGTGGTGAGTGACCCAGTACCTCAGCTGCTGTCACTCTGCCAGCTCTCTGGCCTGCCGGAGCTCTGATCTAGGAAAGGGTAAGGAGCTCCTGAGAAGCTGAGGAGGCACCAGCCTTGTCATCCTTCTTTTTCTTTTTGAGCCACTTTCATTGCTCCGGCTTTCAGCCTCGCTCGCTAGTCTTCAGTGGAGGGTGACAGCCTCCTGCAGTTCTGGCTCCTCAGGCCCCACACACCCTTTCCTTAGCCACAGAGTCTCCAGGTGGGAGCCAGCTCCCCACCCTCCTGTCGCATAGCATCATGGGGCAGACAGGGCAACTCAGGGCAACTCTGAATGCCAAGGTTCAGAGACCTGGGGAGGATTATCCTGTAGGGAAGCAGGGCTGCCACATCTGGACAGCTGTGGAGACTAGGGATAGGCACTGCCAAGTCCCCCATTCTGCCTTAACAGGAAACAAACTCCTAAGAAAGCCTGCCGGGAAACACTTCAAGGCTAAGGCAGAGCAGCCTTCAGAGCAAACCCACCCACTCAGATTCCCCATGGCCATTTCCTGCTTCCTCCCCTCTTAAACACCCCTTCTTTAAACTCCCAGTCTGGGTTTGAATATTCCAAAGCAAGACTTGCCGGGTCCCTTCCCTCTCAGATTCCTTCTCCATCGGGACTCAGCAATGAGAGCTGGATAGCACACAGTTCCAGGCTGTTCTAATTAATGTGTGGAAAGAATCAAATGCTAGGATTATGAATGGTACTGATCTGAGGGAAGGTCCTTGAGATTTAATTAGCTTCCAGGACCATCATTCTGCTCAGGACAGAGGAGAACTGTCAAGGCTCTGCCATGTGAGTGGCACAGAGGATGGTAAAGGGATGTGCAGATGAAGTCCATTCTTTAGTAACTCAGCCAGAAAATCCCACTGGGCTTTTGCATAGGCATGGATGGGAGCTATAAATGGTAGAACAAGAAGTCTGATAGGTGAAATTTTCAAAACGGCAAGAGTCAAGTAACAGGCTGTGTTCTCACTTCTGATCACAGGAAACATTCTTTCTGCCCCACTCTCCCAGCTGAAGTGCGAGCGGGAGTGATATCAGTGTTAGGGACATCTGCTCAAGTCGGTCCAGCAAGGGACCACTTGCTTTTTCAGGAGCAGCTACACCATTTAGAACGCTCCTTCTGGGATCCTACTCATCCTCTTGTTTGCGAGCTGCTTTAGGGAAATCGGTTGCTTCCTGCAAGTCTCCTCAAAGACATTAAAATTAGCAGGATAATTAAATACAGTCCTAATTGGGTACAAAGACAGTTCTCGGTTAATTAATGAGCCAAGCTCTGGCCCAGAGCTGCAAATCCGCTCTGGCCTAAGAACGCCCAGGCCGAGAAGAGCCGACTCCGGTCCCATGAGAAGAGACTGTCACTAGCAAACAGTTCCTACCGCACTGATAAGTGTCAAACACATTCCTATACGCAGGAGTCACAAGTGAATCTCCAAGCTGGATCCACAGGTAAAACGAACGACAAAGCGCGTCTCTGCCCCTCGCAGCTCGCACTCTCTTCCCAGCCCGCACAGGCTGGCGCCCTGACAACCAAGTCGCTGGGAAGTAACTGCGTCCGTACGCATCCAAGTCAGAACCTCGCCGAGGGCGCGCGCTCGGCTTGGGAAACTGCAGCCTCTGCCCCGGCAGCCTGGCGTCCTCCACCGCCTGCCCGACCCCAGCAGCCCCCCTCGGCCGCCCTCTGCAGACCCTCCCGCGCTCCAGCCCCTCCAGCCTGGCTGAAGAGGCGCCGAGGCCGCCGACAGCTCACCTCTGCACGGGAAGCAGCAGCAGCACTTAGCCAGGAGCCACCCCACCGCGGGCCCTCGGGCGTACCCGCGCTCGCTGCCCTTCATGCTGCCGCGCGGCCCGAGCGCTCCCGCATGGCCCGGGCGCCCGTCTGCTGAGCGCGGCGGCAAAAACTTGGGCGCCGCGGCCGCCGCCGGGACTCGCTGAGCCCTTGGGCGGAGAGGAGGGCCGGCCAGAGGGAGGAGGGACGGAGGGAGGGAGGGAGGAAGGGAGGCAGGAGGGAGGGAAGAGGGCCGCCGCGGGGCGGAGTTCCAAGGTCCAGCTGTTCGCGGGGACCGGCCAGCCGCCACGCAGAGCCTGAGCGGAGCTGCGCCAGCGGCGGCCGCCGGGCAAGCGCCAGGGGCCAGGGCGCAGAGCCTCAGACGCTAAACAGGTATCGCTTTTGTGCAGCTTCCTTTAAAGGCTGCTACTGTCAGCTCTGGGTTAAGTGTGCCCCTAGATGAGGCCAAAGAGGTTGGAGAAGATCGGATTTAGAAGGTTCAAACCCCTAGGGAGCCTCGTCTCCCTAACAGGTTCGCCCTTCCCTTCCCCTTCACCCAACCCTTCTTTTCTACTCTCACCCCAATCTTGGTAACAGTGCCTCACCCCTCTGCTCTTGCCTTGCTCTGTATAGGGTTTGAAACCAAGGTCTTCTCGCTGAGCTATATCCTTAGCCCTTTTGAAAAAGCTTTTGTTTTGAACAGGGTCTTGTTGCCGAGTTGCCCTGGCTGGGCTCCAATTTATGATCTTCCTGCCTCAGCCTCCCACAAAGCTGGGATGACAGGTGTTTTGCCACCAACTGGCCAGTTGTTTGGTCTTAGAAAAGCCACTCCGCTTTTTTTCAATCTCTAATTTCCGCATTTAAAAAAGACCAAAAATTTTCCTATGTTATAGGATTGCTAATAGGAATTAAAGAGACACCTATGGCATATAGTCACATCTAGGTAATCAAATGCTTTGAAACTCATTAGTATGCAGTCTTGACCAAGAAAATTTTGCTCTGGTACCTGTCTAGGGGCAAGCTCCAACTTGTGTTGTTGATTGACAATTTGGCACTCTTTGCATTTCCCAGAACCAACTAAGCACAAGTACCCAGGCACCACTACCTGTTCTAGAGGTGACCAGGAGTCGCTCCAGGTGAATGAATGCCACAGAGAAACTAAGCATCTTCCTCATGGAAGACAGGTTCCAGGCACCATCTCGCCCCACTCTTTCACTTACATCCTGTGTTTTTCTTCTCTGCAGCACTGGGGATCCAACCTAGTGCCTCATGTATGTGAGGGAAGTACTCCACCCCTGAGCTACACCTTTCAAGTCTCTTCTCATGGTTCAAGGGCAAGCTTACTTTCTTCAAGCCCAAAGTAGACTGGGACCACATCAACTAGACCTTCCGTGAATCTCTGTCTGTAGCCTTCACAGGTGTCTCTTCTTTCTTTTGTGCCAAGCTTTAGGGAAAAGGGCCTGAGGAAGTAGACACACTGAGAAAGAGCAGAAGTCTGTGAGAAAATTAAAAGCCAGAAGTGTGATTCCCCAGGCAACCAACTCCCACCTGCAAGAAAGACAAGCACTGGCATGAAATAGGTCCCTGCAAAAAGTCAGGCTTTGGGGCTAACATGAATTGGGGCTTCCTTTCCCAGTGTACTCCATGCTTCGATTTGGCTTTATTTATCTAGCTGTTAATATGTCTGCCAGATGGTTAGGACACTGTAAATGCTCAGTAGATAGCAGCACGACTTAATGAGTAATAATAACTAACATTTATTGAGCATACCAAGCAGTTTCCTCAGTATTCTCCATACATTAGCTCATTTAGCCTAACCAAAAAACAAAACAAAGCCTTATGAAGTAGGATCCTTTTTACATTGGAGAAATGAGTGAATGCACTCTGCTAAAGCTTTTACTGGTTTAACTCTAAGAACAAAAAGGAGAAACTATAAAGCTTCACTCCCATAGGACCAGCATAACCTAAAGTCAGAACCAGCCTCTGGGTCTCCTCCTGCTGCTTCTCTGACAGCTTCTCCTTGTGAAAGCTACGAAAGCATCTCAGTGCCGAGCAGGACATCTTCCTGTGGTGACCTTCCCAACTGCGAAGATTTAGGGAAAGTTCAATTCCAAAGCCCCTGCAGGCAGGAGTCCTGTGTGCTCGGCCTGTCCTAATGACTGCAGGATCCATAACCTCACATCGCTGTCCTGGTCCCAGTTCTGACCTATGGTACCCAATACCACTATCATTCTCTTTTCTGTGTCACAAAAGACAACACCTGTGTTATTTATTTACTTATTGTTTGCAAGCTAAGACCAGGACATGTGCTGTTATCACAGCCCTCCTAGCAGCTGACTTGATGGGCTTTGTCACCAACATGAGAGCTATGGTCCTTGAGTTGGTATTTCATCTGCTCACCCATCCACTGCTTTTGACACTTTGGAGCATTCATTTCCTTTTATGTCCTTCTATTATTTTAAAAACTGATGCACAGACATTGTACATATTTATGGGATACCATAGGAGTATTCTGATGGAAATTCAAAGATGCTTCAAAACTGCCTGGCGAGGGGCCGGTGGCATAGCTCAGTGGTAGAATGATTACGTAGTAGGCATGAGGCCCTGGGTTTGAGCCCTAGCACTGCAAAGCAAACAAAAATTGCTTGATGAGTAACTAGTTCCTTTTCTTACTTCATTCTTTCTTCCTTCTGGGCCTTTGGGTTTGGGTGGCATTTACCACTTTTCTATCACAGTTCTTTGCCAGAAGCTGATGATGATATATTTTACAGAAACTGGCTTGGGTTATATGTTTGCAAAGTTGAGACTCATACTAAGATATCAGTGTCAGAGACCCTGGAGTAGTCCTATACATGCAAAATGGATCCACCAGGCATGTTTTCATTGGCCCCTATGAGCCAGGAATCTACACTACTCTCAACAGAAAGTCATAAAAGCATTAGCAACTTCCGGTCATCTTAAGTCGATTTGGCCAAACAGTTTGGTCATGCTGGAGATTCATTTTGGGGTGAGATACCAGTCAGCCAAGAGTCCCACTGCCCTCCTTGCAGGCCTCCCAGAGCAAGGCTAGACAATGTCTGCAACCTATCAGGGAGTTTTGAGCACCCGCAGGACATTTACTGTGGACCTCTTCAAGAATCCAGCAAACACTCATCAAGTGCTATGTGCCAGGCTCTGTTCTAGGCATGGGGTCTCCATGAGTGAATGACACTAACCACGGTCCTTACGAAGCCAGCCCATAGGACAGACTCACCAAGAATATAAAAGAAAAGCGAGTTAACAAAGATAACTGACCAAGTTTAAGAGTCACAGGATTTAAGACAATGGGTGTGCAGATCCTTTAGCCTGCATCAAAATGTATTAAATTAATGTTTTCAGGAAACTTTAGGAGGGATTATGAAGGGAAGTGGTTTTTTAACACTAGTTTAAAATAAGAATCACCTGAGAGCTTTTGGAAAGTCTCAGCATTAGTACTTTTTAGGCTCCCTAGAGAGTTCAGGGTATATCCAGGTTTGAGAACCATTAATGTACAAGTCCCTCTCCCTCCCCACACTCTGAGATTTGGGTTATTTGACTTTGAGTGAAGCTGGGCCTGGCACTGGGACACTCTCTTCCTTGGGAGTTTATGCCACACAGCATCCTTTGAGAACCCCTGCTGCATGAGTGTGCATCAGAACTACCTGGAGGCGGGGGCATTTTAAAGCAGCACAGATTTCTGAGAAAATATGCCTTCACATGGAGCAGGCTCTGCATGCGGATTGTAAAGTGCCTCAGCCAGAAAAGAAACCATGCCTCCCCATGAGCCAACTGATTCACAGGACTCAGGGTGAGATGATAGCAACTGAGGGGAAGGGAATAGCTTGGCGCTTGTATTGTTTGGTTGACTCTGCGGGTCTGGGGCTGGTGGTCTGGGCATCTACTGGGAGGATGGCAGTGTTCACTGTGTCAACTGTGAGGGATTTCCTCCTGTCTTGTTTTTCAAATCCAATGTTTTGTTCCATTTTACTGTTTTGTTTTATCCCTGTGTCAGGTAACCTGAGCAACTATTTTAAAAATAACAATGTGCAGTATTGTTTCACTGTTTTGTTTTGTTCTGATTTATTGTTTTGTTTTACTCAAACAAAATGTTTTGGTTGGTCTTACTCTGTTTTGTTTTGTTTGATTTTGTTATGTCTGACGGTATGGACAACTGTTGTGAAGATAGCAAGATATATTATGGTAGCCATTGTTGATTTCCTATTATTCTGTTTTGAAGTTCTGTATCACTTTCACTGTCTTGTTTTGGTTGGCTTTATTCTGTTTTTCTTTTGTTGGGTTTTATTCTCTTTAAAAAGAACTCAGATTCCTGAGTCCCATGCCCACGTTTAGGAGGTCTGGACTTTGGGCCTGAGCACTGTGTTGCTCCAAGTTCTCAAGTGATGCTGATATTGTTGGTACAAGGCCCACTGAGAAGCACCCATGTAGTGACCTTCCCCCATCTCTTCTGTTGGTAAAAGCATTCTGATATTTCTTGAGGAGCTACCCTGCCTTCATTTCCAGACCATGTTTTTGGGTGTGGCTGACATCTTCCGCCTGTCTATCCACCACTCCAAAGGATGAGTCCAGGACCTGGGCTTGGCTGTCAGTCACAGGGATTGGATGAGACTTGGCTCATGACCTGAGTACATACAATGGGCCTGAACCTGGAGAACTCAGCGAGAACCATTAGTCTGCAGAGCAGCAGAGCAGCAGTCTCCTTCCATGAGATTTTGAAATTGGGGGAATGCTGGTCTAAAACAGCTGGAGGCAATTTTCCCTAACCATGTAGGGAGAAGTCACCTGGAAATGAAGCCAACGCAGGGTTAGGCCATAAGAGAAATGAGAGAAAGGCAGTTTTAAGGACACTGTCTGAATAACTAGATGTGCTTTTTCCCTAAAGCCTTATCTATCTCTGCCCTTTACTTGAAAAAAGGAAATACACACACCTTTTTGTGTAAGTCAGGTTTTCAAACACCTTCCCACCTACTCCCAAAGCTGAGGTGAGAAACCCCTGAACTACAGCAGTATCTTTAGATTATTCTTAATATTCAAACAGCCGAGTCTCATTCTTACTTTTGGCAGAGTTTGTCTTTGGTGATGGCTACAACCTAAGTCCATTTTACACAGATTAGGCTTTCTCCCTACCTGCAATCCCATTTAATGTGTCATCCCCACTTTCCTCAATAGTGAACCCCAAGGTTTGTGCTCTCAGCCTGCAGCTGTACTGAGCAGGGATTCCCAGTGCCACGCCTGGCACTGGGCACAAGTGTGATTGCTTATTGCAGCCCCTCAGGCTAGCCAGAGCCCCATGGACATGGACCTTGGTTGGGCATCTGTCCTTTCCATCAACAGGCCATTATTTTTCCTTTCAGCTTGTTCTCTTCAGACTTACAGAACAGAGGTTTTTCTGTGTCATAGCACTTCTCTTCTTTTCTTAATGAGAGCCCAGGCCAAAAGGTAAAGGATAGCAACTAAGGAATAGCAACTCTGCCCCAACTCAGGCCAAGATGTTTGCATGAGAACCTCCTTTCTATGCCAAAGGCAGCACAAACCTTTTACAAAACACCCCTCTGAGGGGTTTGCAAGCCCCATGCAGGCTGTAAACACAGTTCTGGGGAGTAGACAGGCCAGGCCCTACTTGCCTCACCCTGCTCCAACTTCATGTTGGAATCAGATTCTGATTCAGATTAATATTTGTAGTTGTAATTTTTTTTTTTCAGGCTGGGTCAATACACGTTGGCCTCAAACTTGCTATACTAGGCTGGCCCTGCCTTAGCCTCCCAAGTGCTGGGATTACAGGTGTGTGCTACCATGCTTGGCTTTATATCTATAGTTTTTTAAAAGTTCTGCATAAAATTTCAATGTGAAGTCAGGGCTAAGAACTGTTCACTTTGGGACGCAAGGCACTGCTCTCAGGAAGCGTCCCAGCTCTGTAGGTAGAGTTTAGGAAGCAGCTGGACACGAACATCTTTGCTTTCTCCAACTCTGATGATTGGCACTTTGACCCACTCTTTTGTTCCTGTGTTTTTTTCCCTTCCTTTTGGAGACACAGTCTCACTTTGTTGTTCAAACTGGTCTCGAAACACTGGACTCAAGGGATCCTTATACCTCAGGCCCCCAAATAGCTGAGACCCTAGGTTTGTGCTAGTGTCCTTGGCATTCTACCTTGGCTATGCTGTTTGGTTGCCAAGTACATGTTCCTAAAGCCCCATCTTCCATGTGTAGACATCTGACCTCCGATCTGCCTGATTGTTGATACCAGACTGGTTCATAATTCTCTCCAAATAATTTTAAGCCTCCATTTGTGGCTTAAAAATATACAATTCTGCCAAGTATTGCTCATTTGTTCAACAGGTACCTGGTGTTTGAACACCTGTAAGTCTCCAAGCTTATCTGTTTATGGGAATTTATATGGGAAATATAAGTAGGGTAAGATATATTCCCTGAGAAAAGACAAAGAATAGGATGAATTCTAGGAGAAGGAGTTGGTTTGATTTTCTAAGGCAGCAAAAAGATATCAAAGACAGATGAGGGCTGGACATAAGGTTTCTTCTTTATGAGATAACGTTCATCCACAACGAGACACACCTTAGATCAAAGAATGGAGATAAAATATGCACAGTGCTCCTACATATATACATTGTTTTGAAGTTGTATGATGCCCATGTGGGTAACTATTCCTAGGTTATATGTGTTATTTTAATAGTACTCTCTAGAGAAAAAGCATGACTGCAAGCATTACGTATGGTGATCTCTTCTGTATATGTGCATAGTATGGTGTAACCACCCCACCACTGCTGGCCTCATGGGTACCACCATACCCCTGATGTAGAGACTCTAATGACTAAGCTCATCCTATATGACTTCAATCACTGCCCTGTAAATGCCCTTTTTCACCTGCCCACCTGGTTCCTGCTCACTAGGCACCAGCCTGCCTCTTTCTGTCTCATCTATCCTCAAGAGTTAAACTCCAGCCCATCCTGTTAAACACCCTCATTTTTTTCAGGAAGAAAGGGTCACTGTTCATCTTGTGGTCTAGACCAGGCCCAAAGTAGAGAGTTGGTCCAGGAACATTGGTGCAGACTGTGGGGACACCTAGAGGACCAAGTGTCTGCCCAGAGTGGCCAATCTTTGTGTTCTTGAGTAGGGATAGAGGGTAGAGCTGCTGGCAGCAAGGACAGGTTCCTTAAACTCTGTGCTGAGTGGCCCCTGGGCTCAGCAGAGAGCTATTTATCAAAGTGAAAGATGGCTGCAGCCAGAGTTGCTAAAAACAGCCCATCCCAGGTTCTAGCCACATGCAAAAGCATTTACTTCTAAGTAGGTCAAAGTGTTCCCAAAGGAGGGCAGTGAGAAGTGCCAGTCTATGACTCTGAGTTTCAGTCTAGGCAGGTTTATGATGGCCAAGCATTTACCATAAGGGATGGTATTTTATTAGGACTGTCAGCTTCTCTTCCTTCCTGTGGGCAGGAGCAGCGCAGCAGCCTGTGGCTTTACCAGATTGAATGAAGAGATACAGTACCTGGAAAACTGGATTTTGCCTTGATGAAACTCAGGTCAGTTTGCTTGAGATTCCAAAAATAAGAGGTATGTGAAAAACATTGCCCATCCTCTGATTTCTGAGTTTTCAACCATTCCAAATAAATAAGTGGCGCTTATTCTACACAGTGCAGAGAGGACTTCCCAGGAAATAAGGCCTGTTTCAAAGACTTCCTCAGTCAGAACTCCTAGTATCAGGATATTTCCCACCCCATGCCCTCGTACAAAGGTTCAAATCAATATCCTGACAGATCTTAGGAGATGGTGGACATGCTAAGACTGACCCTTTATGCAGGAGCTCTGCAGGGGGCTTTATGCATGGTCCTTCCTTCTTTCCTCCCTATAAACATTTACTGAGAACTTTTTTTTCCTGGCAGTACTAGGGCAGAATGCAGACTGAAGATGATACTGTGGTCTCTGAAAAACTCATGAATAAAATCAGAAAAGTTTGACCTGTTTTTAGATTTTAAGTGTCTTAATCCAGGGTGTCATCTAGTCAGTGATGGAGCCGGATCAAGATACAGGTCTTCCATTTTGGAACTCGTGGTGAGTCTGACACCTTTCATCGTCTGTTCATATGGCCGACTACATGCCACTCAGCTCATTTGTTTTATTCTAAAGAATGACCATGTTCACAGACCCATAAGATCAACCTTACAGTTCAAAATTCACTTTGACATCCTTGAGCCTCCCAGGAAATCTGAGGTAGGCATTTTTACCAGTGTTCCTAAGCCCAAGAAGATGAAGTGACCACCACTCAAAATAAATGGTTCCTCACTCCACATGATGTCTGGCTTGGGGGTTCATCTGACTATTTGAGAACTAGCTCTGTTCTCCCCTGTTTCCACGGGGATATATGAGGATCCTCTTAAGGAAAAGCAAGCTGAATATACATATTAGATTGAACTTTTGGAAACTGATGATATCAACCATTCTAACCTCAAAAATAGAAAAACAATATGATACAACTTAATAAATTAGACCTCAAAATAGAGGTATTAATGCTTGCATACATTAAACACAGGGTACTTGGGGCAAATACTTTAGCAAAGATGCTTAATGTGGAGAAGCAGACAATTTTAGAAGTTTCAGGGATGAAGGGTAATAAAAATGTTCCTTTAGGGTGGGAGTTAGCTCAGTGGTAGAGTGCTTTCCTAGTGTGTGTGGGGCCCTGGGCTTGATCCCCAGCAGCAGGGAGAAAGAAGCTATTTTAGAACAGAGTATGAATGACTGTCAGAAACAACGAGATAAACAAACAAAAAACCTGACCAGCCTGTAGAAAGTCTCAGGGTGCAAAACACTCACCTCCAAGCCCTGTCCCCGAAAAGGACAGAGGTCTGTTAGTGACAGACCAAAGTGTGCCCTATGTCTAGTACAAGGCTGGACTGCAGAAATTCCTAAACCAAAGATGTTTAAAAGGATTATTAACCCACAAACAATCACTTTAAGCAAGTCAGGACTTTTGAATTTAATTAAAAATGTTTTGTTCTGCGCTAAGCATTTAATAAAAGGATTTACGGGAAAATTGCTAGGTTCTTATACCTTAGGAAAGAAGCGTGTGCCTGTGTGGTTGGGGGATGGAACCCAAGGCCTTGGGTGTGCCAAGCAAGCATCTATCACTGTGCTACACTTTCTAGCCCTGGAACTAATAACATATTACTTTGTTCCAAGTGAAGACAAAAAGGTAAGGGAGAATGAGGATGGTGGACTGGGACATGGGAAGGGGAAACTAGAGACATGATGGGCAGGAAGCACTGGACTTCAATGCTAAGTACAAGAAGTTTTCTAGTGAGAACTGCACTAAAACTCAACAGGGTTCTTCTAGAAGTAATACGCTCCCAGTCTCTGGGAGTGCTGAAGTCGTGTGGGGTTGATCCCCAGCAGGATCAGTGTGGGACGGTTACCTCTGTTCAGGGAAGCGGGGACTGGCTACTTTTTAGGTGCTTCTCCTTCTAGGATTCAAAGAGCCCGAAGAATCCATTCTCCAAACTGAAATGAAATCTAATCAAGAACCACTTCTATGCAATTACAAAAAGAGAAGGTTTAACTTTCTATAATTCTAACATTTTAATAATTCTTAAAAAAATGGTTAGGAGTTCCTTTTAGGATTTCTACCAGTGCATCTTAATCTATATTCAAATATGTTTTTCTCTGAGAAGTGTCAAGTTAATTACATTTCTTATTCAAATGCATTATTTTTGGTGTCAGTTATTCAACAGTACTGTGATTTTTTAAAAACACCTTATCACTGCTTTTCATTGCAAACATACTATAATTTGGCAATGTTATTATGAAATAAAATTGTGTAGGCTAATGCAGCAACCAGTTCTTTCCCTTATTCATCATACCCCCATGCATAATTTTGCTTCTGGGAGGAAGTTAAGTGCTGAATCTCAAAGTGGCTGCCTCACATTTGGTTAATTACAGATGTAGCTGGTACCAAAGAAGAGGGATTGTAGGTGAGGTTGCTATAGTGTGGAACCAGTCACGTCACATCGGAAAGAAATTGTTTAAGGAAAACTCATCCTTTATTTATTTTAGCTTCTTATGATGTTAGGTATTGTGGAGTAAACTAAAAACCTGAGATTGGGGATGGTGATGCAGAATTGCATTGAAAGGTAAGAGGGAGAAAGAGACTTTTGAAGTCCTCTCCTTGGGTTTGCCAAGCAAGCACTGTACCTCTGAGCTACACTTTCTAGTCCTGTACCTAATAAACATATTACTTTCTTCCAGGTAAAGATGAAGAGGAAGGTGGGAATGAGAATGGTGGGCTGGGACATGGGAAGGGGAGACTAGAGACATGATGGACAGGAAGAACTGGGTTTCAGTCACTAGGCACTCTGAAGGGAAGGTAGGGAGCTGCAACTGTTTAGCAGTTTGGCTCCTTGCAGTAGGAAGTGTAGGGAACTCCCATCAGGCAGAAAATCTGCCAGGCTGAACCAGCTCCAGGGCTTGGCTGGCCCCAGCCACAGCTTAACAACCTCAACTGTCTGTGCGGGGTGATGTATACTCAGTCTGCCCCAGTAGGGGCATCAGGATTGTATTACGGGGCTGGGCATGCTTTGGGCAAAGTCTGTCTCTGAGTGCTTCTCCTACTCCTAGGGAAAGGAACATTTGGGGCCTGAGGTGAAGGGGAGAATGAGAAGGTGGTATATGCAGTGTTTATAATGGGTTATGTCCTCAAATCCTCACACAGCCAGGCTGGTTAACTCATGGATGCCTTGTCAGTGAATGATAAAGTTCCAACCTTCATGCCTTACAACCTAAGAGGACAGAGTGAGGTGAACAGAGCTGGGTTCAAATCTAGATCCCCTAATGGTAAGCTATGCAACTTTGAGCAAATCCCTTAATCTAAGCATGTTTCCTTGTCTGTAAACTGAGGGAAGAGTACTGCACTAGTACGAAGGTACTTACTCACTACATAGCCTACAGTTAGGCTCAGTGTTAGGGGTTTCTGTGAGCTGACTACCAGTTTAATGCAAATCAGCCACACTGCAGATCACGCAGTGCTCTCAGGCCGTGGGTCCCGAGAGCCCATGCTTTCGTCATTATTCTGTACCACCTCCCAGAGCTTGGTCAGCTTCCTGGGGCGAGCCAGGCGATCACGGTAGGACTCCCTGGGAAAGCAGGGGCAGCCATGGCTGCCACCCTCTCTGCCCCAGGGCAGCCACTGCCCAGGATCATGGAGGAAGCACAGGACTTGGCATGAGCTAAGCAAAGAGGCACGGTCTTCCATGTCCAGTTCCAGCCAGGCAGAAGCACATAGGGAAAAAAAAGAAACACAGATGTCCTGTGCAGCTGCGGAGAGAAGAGGCTAAACTGTTTCTTGGAGCCTGTGGCAGAAAAGATCCAGGATCAACATTTGTTTTTTTAACCATCTTCACCATTTTTAGTGCACAGCTCTGTGACATTTAATCACGCTGCTGTGTAACTATCACCACCATCCACATCCAGAACCTTTTCATCTCGTAAAACTGAAACTCGGCACCCACCGGACAATAACTCCGTTACTCCTGCTTCCCAGCCCCTGGTGATAGTCACCATTCTATTTTCTGCTTCCATAAAGTTGATTATTCAAGATACCTCATATGAGGAAAATAATACACTGACTTTTTTGTGACTGGCTTATTTCACTAAGTATAATGCTCTCAAGTTTTATCCATGAATTAACCTGTATCAGGTTTCAGCCCCCACTGTTTTTAGATTTTAGTTCCTTTATAAGGCTAAATAAGGGCTTTTTCAGAAGAGATGGTGGGCCAGTAGGTAGCAGGAGAGGGACCCTCTCTGAGAGAGACAGCTCAAATGCCAGAATAGAACACCCTGGAGAGACCCAAACAGAGAGAGATGGACTCTCACAACCCAGGAAGAAACTAAAGTGCAAAAAACCGCTCGAATATGAGGTCCTGGGGCTACCATTAGAGAAGCTAAGCTCAGCGAGCACAGCGCCCTCCTCGAGCTGCCTGAATCCCTGCCGGAGACCTGACCAAGCAATCTGTGCCAAAGCAACTGGCTTGGGCCACGAGAGCGTGGAGCTGAACATCCCTGTGTGTGGCTCGCCCGGACCAGCCCTGCACAAGACCCACCCAGAGGCACCGTGAATTTGCACTGCAGCTGCGCTGAAGTCGGAGGTCAAGGAACTCAGCAGTTTTCTGGACGGCATCAACACGCGGTGAGTGATGGGAATAAGACCCTCCCACGGAAAAGGGGAAACCAACTGGATGACATGTTGGATTTGGGCAGGAGAGCCCTAACTCCATAAGGAAGTGGCTTCAGTTGGTTGCTCCCCTCGCCAAGCGGATTGGTGGAATCTGCTTGTTCTAGGCCATGCCCCTGGCCGGGACCCAATGAGTCACTACAAATTAATTCCCTGAGATCGGCACACACTGCAGTGAAGGCCTGCAAAGGTTGACTGGCCCGGAGGGGAGAAGCCAGCACACACTGCCCTTGCGTGAACTCTAATCTCTGATAGCCTATTGAAGAGGGCAAAAGCTCCTAGCCTGAGCCCTCTAGAGGGGCCTTAACCAACAAGAAAAGGGTCTGGGAATTACACTGTACACTTGTATGGAAGGAACCAAAAACATGACGAAAGGGAGAAATAAGAAAAAACCCCCAGCCCCCAACCCTGAGAACATTGATCCAGGAGAGGCAAATACAAAAGAGATTGAAGGCAGCAAAAATGCAACATCAAACACAGCATTAGCAGACATAAAGAGATATCTTCAGGACCTCGTAAGCGGGACCAAAACTGAAATATTAATTCAAATTAAACAAGAGATAAGTAGATTAATAAAAGAAAGGCTAGGCACCTCTCAAGAAGACACAGACAGAAGAATGGAGGAGCACAAAAGGAGAGAAAAATTTAAAGAAGAATACAGAAAAAACCTAGAATTCATGAAGCAGATTCAAAGAGATTATCAGGAAACTAAAGACTCCACAGAAAGCTGGCAAAACTGCTTGAAAGAAACCAAAGATAGACTATCAACAATTGAACATAGGCTTGCACTGTGTGATCATGAAAGGGAAGATCTCTTAAAAATAACAAGGGAGCAGGCAGTAAAGATACAAAGACTGGAAGATGACGAGAGGATCTATAACTTAAGAATAAAGCATGTGAATGAAGAAGCAGGAATCAAAACAGAGGAATTACAATGGCTATTCGCAGAAATTATTAAGGAAAATTTCCCAAGCATAGAAAAAAGAAATGATATGCAGATGTATGAAGCATACAGAACTCCAGCCACCTATAGCTAAAACAGAGCTACACCCAGACACATAATAATCAAGATCCCACAAATTCAATATAAGAACAGAAAATTAAAAGCCATCAGAGAAAAGAAACAGATCACCTATAAAGGAAAACCCATCAAAATCATGACAGACTTCTCGACACAGACCATCAGATCAAGAAGAGCTTGGAGCGAAGTAATTCAAGCACTGAAGGAGAACAATCTCCAGCCCAGATTGATGCATCCTGCAAAACTCTCTCTAGAAATTAATGGAGAAACAAGACATGACAAAGAGGAACTAGGAGAATTTGTGACCACCAATCCAACCCTACAAAAAATACTGAAGGACATTCTAGGGAGAGAGAACAAGAATATGAGCATTTCAGGAACAGTGGCAGAGAGGCCTCAGTGAACAGGGCAGATAGTGGAGTGGAACAGAAGAATAGACAACCAATGGTAGAAAAACAGAATAGCAGAAATAAGGCAGAGAAGATTGGCTGTAATCTCTAGTATAGATGGCCTTGAAATATTAACAGAGAGAAACACAGACAGAGTAGATCAGGAGATAGGGTCCATTGAGAGTCTCTATATAGGGTGGCAGTGGGACCCAAAACAAGCAGTGCACCCCATGGGAGTGAAAGGGGAGGAATTGTCTAAAAACAGGGAGGCAGAGGATATTGTTAATTGGGTAACAAGATTTAAAATTTACATTATTCTCACCACCCTGCTTGGAAGGATTACGTGCTGTTCCAGTTTGTCTACTTATTCTAGACTTGAGGACATGGTCAGCTATCCCAAAAATAAGAGGACATATTATGGTAATCATCCATAATTTTCCTATCAACTTAATCTGAAGCCCTTTATAACTTATACTGTCTTATTATGACTGATCTCATTTGAATCTGGCTTGTTAGATTGCTACTTTATATTGACTGATTTTATTTAAATCTGTTATGATTGATAGCATCAAGTCTAAGTGTATAGGCAACTACACTGAAGATGACAAGATTCACTAAGATACCCACTCTGGTTTGATTATTACTTGCTTTTGAAGTCTTATAATGTCTCCAATGCTTTGTTTTTATTAATGTTGTTATATACTGCTTATACATCATGGTAACCGTTGTAGATCACCTTGTATTGCCGTTTTATGTGACTTTTTTGCCTCATGCATTTCTAGAAATTGTTTTGTTTTATCTTCCTTTGTTTTGTTTTTCCTGCTAACACAGAAATGATAGCTATACATGTAGAGACTCATGCATGTGTAGAGCTTATAAACAGTTTATGAGAACCAACTATATAACACATGTTGAAATGAACAACTACTTTGAAGAAAAAGAGACACTACAATACCCAGTGCTGATTCCATAATGTCATGATGTGAAGTCCAGCAAAACTATTACTTTTTGTTCAAAGTGATTTTAGCTTGCTTTGTCTTGGTTAAGTTCAACACATATGAAGGTATGGACAGCTGTTTTGAGGAGAAAGAGAGATACTATGACAGCCATTCTTGGCTTCTCTAATCTCTGGTCTTGAAGACCTGAAATGCCCTTGTTGTCCTGCTCAAATCAATTGCATACTAGGTTGTTTCATGTGAACTCCCTGTATATGACAATATGGACAACTATTTGGAAGAAAACAAGAGTCAATATGATAGAGAGTGAATATCTCCGATTGTCTAGTTTTGAAATTTATGTCTCTTACATTGCTTTCTTGCGATCCTCTTTGTTCTGTTTTGTTGTGTTTAATTTTACCCTTTTGATATAATTGCATGTATATTTGAGTGGGTAAGATGGATGACCATATTGCTGCTTTTGTCAGATCGTGGAGCAGAACTGTTAACAGTCTCACTGTTTGAATGTCTACTTTACATGTTTTAACTCTGTAATTTGAACAACTATTTCCAAGAAGTCAGTATGTTATTTGCCAAGTAATAATTTCTTTGGTTTTTTTTTTTGTTGTTGTTCTTTTCCTTTTTTCCTTGGAATTCTGTATTGTTGCTACCCTTTATTCTGTTTTGTTTTGTTTTTTCTCTTTAAATAAAATTTTTTTAAAAAGGCTAAATAATATGTCATTGTACAGTATATGCCATACTTTATTCATTCAGTTGTCAATGGAATGTTCAGGTGGCTTCTGGCTATGAGCATGGTGTCCAAATATCTGTTTCAGTGCAGCCAGGGTGCCCGGGTTTCAGTTCTTTGGGAGATACACTTGGAAGTGGGATTGCTGGAACATATGCAGTGGTACTTGGTTCGTGAATGCTTTTGTTTGCAAACAATTTGGCTTATAAACAGAAGCATTTGGCAAAATTTTGTTTGTGTTTGCAAGCTTTGCACTGGGTGACAAACATGACTGTGGCCATCTTTTCTAAAATCATAGAGTAAGTTAAGTTCATGCATCACTGTAATTCTATTTTTAATTTTCTGAGAAACCCCACATTGTTTCCCATAGTAATTGCAACATTTTATATTCCCACCAATATAAGCATTCCAATTTCTCCACATCCTGGCCAACAACTTTCATTCTCATTCTCTTGCTCTGTCTCTCTGTCTCTCTCTGTTAAATAACAGCTATCCTAACAGGTGTGAGGAATTATCTCATTGTGAATATCTTAGTGGCCATTAACTATCTTCATTGGAGAAATGTCTATTAAACTCCTCTGGCATTTTTAAGTCTAGTTTGCTTTTTCATTGTTGACTTGCAGTTCTTTAAAATATCTAAAAATTATCCCCTAACTCCTTTGAGGTATCTTTTAAATTTCCTCCTGGTATTGGAGATTGAGCCCAGAGCCTTCACACTGAACTATATCTTCAGTCCTTTAAAAAAATTTTTTTTTTATTTTGAGACAGGGTCCCAGACTAGCAGGGATTGCAGGCACGAACCACCATGCTGCCTCCGACACATCGTTAAGTATCTCTTGAAATTGACTTCCTGGGAGTACTGAACCCATAAAGCAGTTGTTCTCAACCCTTATGGAATATCAGAATCATCAAATAATTTACCAATAAAGTGATACCAAAGTCCAGAATTAATTTCTCATGTGGAGAGTGATGGATCAGTATTTTAAAAAGTCTCCTCCAACTGGATTTAAGATATATCCAGAATTGAAAACCATTGCTTCAAAAATCTCTGTCCCTACCAGGTATGGTGACATGAGCCTGAAATCCTAGCACTTGGGAGGTTGAGGCAGGAGGATCACTCTGAGTTCACGTTCATGGTGAGTTCAAGAACAGCCTGAACTACATAGTGAAACCTTGCCTCAAACCACATCTCCATAGTCTGTGTACCTTGGGAGGAGCTGTCCACCATGAGTCCCGAGATGTCAGGGTGGCAGTCTCAGAGTAACAGGAAAGGCAGGCGCCACCCCAACTTTGTCACGTAGCTCTGCTCTTTTTCATCAAGCTCAGCGTGAGTCATAGTGTAGATGTGTTAATTGGGACAGCAACCTACCAGTGCCCTCAGACGAGGCCCCGGAGGGGAGGCAGAGGAACTGTAAAGCCACTTGGAAGCCCAGCATTCCCAGGAAGGCAGAACACAGGTGAGAGGCTGGGAGCCCCGGTCTAGTCCTGCTCTGTCAAGAGCTCTCCCTTGGCTTTGGAAGGCATCTGGTTTTCCTGTGTACCAGAACCTCCATGGAAGAGAGGAGCCTGGGAGGATGTGGTGGGTCTCAACCAGGCTGTACTTTAGATCTGTCTACGGAGCATTAAAAATGTACAGTACTGACCTGCCAGCCATCCCAGAGAGGTTATGATTCCAGTTGTTCTAAGTGGGGACTGGGGAATGTCATTTTGGAAAGCTCCTGGGTCATTCTATGGTGTAGCAGGAGTGAGGACCCTGCTCTGGTGATTGTCCAAGTTTCCTTCTTGGCCTAGCATTCTACACTCCTGGGGTCCCACTTCTGGTCCAAGACTCACATGACACAGCACATCACAAATATTTCCTGCTTCACAAAGCTCATGGAGTGCTCACTGACAAGTCAGTTCTGACCTCCAAGGCCACCCTCTCCGATGGTACGAGAGTGCATCTGCATCAGTTCTAAGGAAGAGCATCTGCCATCGGTGGAGAGTGGAGGAGGCAGGTCTGCCACAGACAGCCAGCTGGAATCCAAGTAGGAGCAGCACACTGCCACTCTGGCTCTGCTACTTTCAAACAGGGTCTTGTTAAAGGCACAGTGATGCTCAGATAGAAAACGGGGACTTGGGCCCTAACTGCTGGGAGCCAGGTACCTCTACAGTCGGAGATCACAAGGGGAAGAGGAAGTGAGAACCCACAGGCTGCTTTCTGAAGGCCCAACCTTGCTAGCCTATGCTAGGGGAGAGAGGAACCAACCTGCTAATAAAAAGAGCCAACAGAACAGGTGACAGGCATAGGTGGCACCTTTAGGAAGCCCTGTTGGCTGGTGGCATCAGTCCGAAAAGTCTGTGACTGCCTCTCTCCTGCCTTTCCTCTCTCACCTCTCTTTTCCATTCCCAATCCTCAGTTCCCATTTTTGGTTAACTCCACACTGTTCTATCTGATGTCTGAGAAGATTCCCTTCTCTGCAGCAGAGCATTCATCGAATGATTCCACCCTTACTGCTGGACCATTCTCTGCCTGGCTTTTCCTGCTGTCTGTCCTGGGCCCTGCTGGGAGGAGCTTCGCCTTTACTCAGTCATGGACTGGGGAGGGTAGATGAGGCCAGGAAGTATCAGAGTGCTGAGGCTGAGTCCCTCCCGATGCAAAGGACCCACTCCTGAGGACCCACGGGAAGTTAGTCTTTCCAGCCTTTCATCCCTGGTTGTGTGTATGCCAATGGTCCTTTAACTGAACTTGTTGGAATTCATAGTTTTTGTTCTGGATAATCTGTGACAAACGATACAACAATAACTTAGGACAACCAGTGTTACTGACTGCCAGGCATTGTAGTACTATGTTCTCATTTTTCCCCTACAGTAACCTATCTGCTGTGAGTCCCACTCTTCCCTAGACTCCCAACAGAACCATTTTCCTGAGTTTCCTTATTCTCCCCTTGCCTGGGACTAGGAGTTTCCCCAGTGGGCTACTTCAAAGGGATGAGAACTACACCTGCAGTTATGAATCCCCACACAACCACTTGCAAGCCCTTCTTGGTCCTCAGAGGGGTGTGCAGAAAGCCTGTGACGGCCAAGCCAGGGGAGGGGCTCAGATATGTGGGGAGAATCCTGGTAGGAAACACCCAGGGAGCTAGACTGGAGAGCAGGTCCACACATTCTGCGGCCTACAACTGCCATCTAGTGGATGGAAGAAGGAAGTTAGGTCTCTCCCAAGGGAGAGAGACCAGACTATCTGAACACTTAATGAGCCAAAAGTATCTACCACTCAACAGATCTCATGGTGACTCTTGTGTCTGCCTCTGACATGCAAGGTCGTCACCTTCTTCCTTTACTATAAATATGTAGCACAAGTCTGCAGAGAAGGTGTCTTGGATGCTGATGATGTAACCAGTTACAAAAAGCAGCTGAGAATTAAGACCTAGCTCTTCCTTGCTCTTTGGGCCTCAGCTCCCTGAAGGGCTGACTCTGACCTCAGAATCACTGTCCTGAGTAGCCCAGTGCCCCTGGTGTGAGAAAAAGTGAATACAAAGCATGTAGGGGAACACAGAGCATATATAAAACACACACCAAGGCCCCAAGAATTGGCCCATCACAGGGCATCAGTGAGTGGTGACCCAGGGGGAGGGTCAAGTCCTCCTCTGCTGCAGCTGGCTCCTGAGTGTGCTTGAACCTCTGTGTCAGGGTGAATATCTGGGGGGTCAGAGAGCCTGCATTTGCTGTAGAGGGGCAGAAGGGGCCCATAGAGCAGACGGGGAATCCAGGCCATTTTTGCTATAAGTGGGAGGGGACTTTTCGGAATGCAGTGTGAGGTGATGGAAAGTGGGAAGATTTACACATCTTAAGATCTTGAAGCTCTTTGAGGTCTTCATTTTGAAGATGAGCCAGATTCAGTTTAAATGGCTTCTATAAAGTTACCCAGCTACCTGTTGTTCTTTCTTGTTGAGCTTTGAACTCACTCTCTTTAACATCAGGTCCCTTAAAAAAATCCCAGACCGTCATAGAGGGTTCATGGACAGGCCGGCTGCACGGTGTCCTGCGATGTCGCACTTAGTTCTCCCTACCTTTCACCAGAGGGAAGAAGCAGTCCATCTCCACACTGCTTCGAGAGTGGGAGATGCACAGGGCGCTGCTGGGGACCAGGCCCTCCTGGGGCGGGCTCCGTTCTGTGGTGCGGACCAGACACCAGCCTGGCCTCTCGCTCGGCCGCTCCAGCAGCTCCACCGTCTGCCCCACCTGGATGGTCAGCTCGCTGCTGTGGCCTGCGCTGAAGTCCTGGAGGACCACGGTCAACTCACATCCGCCGGAGAGCTTTGGTGGCCATGGAATGGGGTGTAGAACATGCGGGAGTGGAGGAAAGAGGGAAGATGGGGGTGAAGGTGAAGATGGACAAGAGGGAAGGGGACGAAAGATACATGAGAGCAGAGGGGAGGAGGAAGAGGAGGAAAAGGGGAAAAGATGGGATTTAGGGCATAGAGAATGCAGAAGATAGAAAACAGTTGGGAATAGGAAAGAAAACAAGAAAAAAAGGGTAATTAGTACAGTGCCATTTGGTCACCCACAAGTTCCAGCTGTAGCCAGTCTGGATTCTGTACAGAGCAAGGGCTTTGCTTCTAACTCCTTGCTTTGTTAGAATTCTTTCAATTACTCTTTTGCCATGCTTCCAGCCAAATACACCTTCCAATTCCTTCCCTGAGTGTCCCTTCATCTTTCTAAGGGCTCTACCCTGTGTTCCACCTCTGCCTGCACTGCCACCTTCAGACTCCCACTGTGCTGGCACTACTTTCTAACTCATGGCTTTCACTCAAGGCTAGCCAGTATTGGGGATAAGGAAAGGGACTCCGCCCTGCCCTTCCTTCCAACCCTCGCACCATCCCCCTGCCCCAATTCTCACTGGAACCACTAGCCTGAGACATAGGCTGAGAGTACCCAGAAAGGAACGGGGCTTCACCGCAGAGGCAGAGGCCAAACCTCATCTCTCTGGGAGGGGAAAAGGGCTGCTCCACACTGGCTTGGCCCCTGGGGGCCAGCAAAGAGTAGGAAGGGTGGAAGAGAGCTCAGTCACATGGAGGAACCCAGGCCTGCCTCTTGTGCTGCCCCAGTGCTCTGCTCCACCTCCCCCAGGCCTGAGCATCTCTCCTGCACTGATTCTGGGGCAGAACCAATAGAAAGAACCAGAGACCCTGGTAGCAGGAACAAACTCTACCAGCTGCTCACTGAGACTATTCACTTTTTACCTTGGGGGTTTGTCCTCTTCCCTCTGACCTCACTGGAAATACACTAAGTAATCAGGTGTCTCAAAGGACCAAGCATAGAATAGCAGATGCCCTTAGGGAAATAGTGAGGAGGCTGAGGTCCAGCTTGGCAGCCTGCTGTCCTCCAAAGTTCACCCATACAGTGGCTCAAAGGGAAAGCTCCCATTGTGCTACCATCAGGGAATATGACTTCGGTCTGTGCACCCAATACATTCTTAACATGCTGTGCACCAGTCACATCTCCTGGGAGAGATGCTTCTGCAGAATGAGGCCAGGGAAAGGGACAGGGAGTAGGGAGCAGTCTCACCAGGGACAAAAGCTTGGCATTCAGGACCATGGGAAATTTCCACTGAAAAGGACTTGAATGTCAGAGTGGCCTGGAAGGGTTAAATATGCCCCAGACTGGTGCTTGAAAAATGCATCACTAACAGCCACAGAGCAGAGCCTGTGCTGAACACATCCCCAGGGCAGGCCTAGTACTGCTGCCCAGAGAGATCAGGTAGGGAACTCTGCAGGACAGGAGGTGGAAGGGGGAAAAGAGATAGGAAAAGAAAACATGCTTGTTGGGTTATTTTCTCAATTTAACATCCCTGGTATATTAAACAAAACTCAGCCTCCTCTCCCTACTCTCTCACTCTCTTGGTGCCATCTTCCCTAAAATGCCACTTAATGGAGGAGGTTGTGGGATAGTTTTAGCTTATATCTGTAGAATGCTTTAGAGTTAGCAAAGTACCTGTGTGAGGCAGGTAATGCCACCATCATCATCTCATATAGCAGCACATTTAAGCTTAGAAATGTCCAGGTGGGGCCGGGGATTTAGCTCAGTGGCTTAAGCACCTGACTGGCAAGCGCGAGGTCGTGAGTTCGATCCCCGGTACCAAAAAAAAAAAAAAAAAAAAGAAATGTCCAGGTAGGGGTTTGCACATGGGGAGTGCATAAAAATCACCTTAGATGCGTATAGAATGCAGACTCCCCAGCGGTGCTCACCTACGTCAACACCAGGTAGAACTGGTTCTTTCCTGGGGCCAAGTGCGGCCCCAGGAAACACATGGCCAGAAGTGTACCTTGTGGTCCTTTCAGGGCAGCAGGGCAGAGTCCAGCATGGGTGTGGCCTTTTGCAGACTGTTGAGGCAGAGTAGAGGGGCCTGACCTCTCCTGCAAACAACTCACATGACACCCATACACAAGACCCATTCCCCCTTTGAGCAAGTCCCCACCAGATTTAATGCACAAGGTGAGGGCAGAGGGTGGGATTTGCAGCGGAGGGAGTAGGAAAGGATAGATTGTGGATTTGGCGAGAAGCCTGGACACACCACTAGATGGCGATGTTTGCCTCCCGTGAGCTACCTGGTCCCCACAGATGGAAGTGGAAAGATCAATGGGCAATTTCTTCCCAGCTTTCTGCTAATAAATAACCACGCTCAAGCTTTAGATCCAGCCCCCAAATCCATTATGGATCAAATGCAGCATGAGTGTCCTTGTGCACCTCACCTTAAAGATTTACTACTGTACACTGCTCTCAATTTCTTGACAAGATGAGAGTTCCAAAGAGCGGCAAATAAGGGAGGCGTGGGAGACATAGATGAGCTAGTGCTGCAGGCCTCGGAAACAGACCCTCCTCATCCTCTCCCCAGAGCAACAGGGCGGTGCTAGGGTTGTCCAGGGATCAGAAACACATGTTTGCGAAACACCGCCCAGGAAGCCAAGAATGGAATCAGGATGGGAAAGTTGCAAAAGCCCAGGCTATTGTAGAGCACAGCCGTGAGGGGTAGAGAGGCCCAAAGATCTTGACATATTTCAAAGACTTTTTCTTGCAATTTTTAAGTGGGGTTAATTCATGCTTCATAAAAGTTAGTTATATAGAGTGACCCCTCATTAACCAATAGAAACCATATTCCTCACGAACACAAATTTGTTATTTCTTAGCAATGTACATTGTTGTTTTCCCTTTCTGAGAGAGGTGGTCTTCCGTGTGTCGGTAAGGCTCTTCCTATAAACCGAAAGTATCATTATTTTTGCTTCTTCCTCCCATACTGGGGATTGAGCTAGGTCTTTCGCACTGAACTATATCCACAGTCCTTTAATTTTTTTTTTTTTTTTTTTTTAAGTTGGAGACAGTCTTTTACTGGGCCTGTAGGTTGCCCAGGCTGGTCTCCTGCCTTGGTCTCTCACACTGAACGCAAAGCCCCATGCTTGCATGTCTTTTACCACTGAGCAAACCCCAACTCCTCCTCTTTCTTTTAAAAGGGCCATGGAACACCTCCTCCCCTCATCTTGCTCCTGCCACCTCCATCGGCCCTTTACAGTGGTGCATTTGGAAAGCTCCTGCTTTTCTCTGGAGCTAAATCTCTGGTCCCAGTTCTCTTATGTCTATGTTGTAGAAAATGTTGCAAACAACATCTCTGTTTTTACCTCATTCTTTTCTTTTTCCAGCCCCATAAAAATGGTTTTAATGTTCTTTGCAAACTGTTAAGATTTTTATTCTATATTTCTTGACATATTTGTCTTCTCATTTCTTCTTTTTAGGCCAGCAGAAAGTTCCTTGCCCTTGGCTTCATTTTTATCATTTCTTTTTGAGAGATGACCCCTTGTGGGTCCTACTTTTTCTTCTCTTCCTTCTTTTTATTTTTGGCAGTGCTTTTGTTCCTAAGTCACCTGTACATGGCCTGATGCAACATACATCTTGCCCCTCACAGTTTCTCCTCTTCACTTACAAACCCCCGAGACAGACCAGGAGCTATGAAACCATGCCCTACTCACCCTCTGTGCCCACTCCTGGGCTTGGCTTTTGATCCCCTGATCCCTCCCAGGATAGCACCATTCTCAGCACAGACACACACAAGACCCTGGCCCCAACTCCTCTCCATCTCCCACTCTCATCGCTCTTTCTGACCTCTACTCTAACTGCTACTTTTACTGTCGATTCCTTGAATACTTACTCACTTACTCCTAAGTATGCCTCACCAGTCTCCATCCTCACTTTTCTGATGCCTCTTTCCTTTGTTCCCCCGCCCATGCTCTTGTTCTCATGACTCTGTACCTTGATTTTGTCCATGGTCTCCTAGTGCCCCTGGCCCAATGTTTGCCTGCTCTAACTACGGGACTTGATCTTCCTCTTGCTCTGCTGGTCTGCTCCTGAGAGAAACAGCTCTTCATTTTGACTGCAAACTTTACGTCATCCTATGCAGATTTTACACAGAGGCAACTTGGTGGTTGCTTCCCTTTTAAATGCCTTTTTACTCAACCCTGAGCTGAGTTATGATAGCCATCAAAAACAGAAACATAGCAATCAGCTTCTCTCTTCCTTCAATATTCTCAAGGGAAAAGCAGGTCCTGCTGAGCAGACCCCTTCTACCCACCTAAATGTAAAAACTGCTTTTTTCCTCTAAGCAGGATCCTTGATTTCTCTATGATCACTCGCTCAGTGATTTGTCCCAAGGTACAGCTGGGTGTCTGCTCTTAATGCACAATGTACAGTTCACTGTGTGTCTTCTGCTGAAATCAGGGGCATAGAGAGAAGGTGAGTGCCTGTTCTTTCCCGAGCCCTACAGAGGTTCCCATTGACTCCCTGGGCCCCAGGAAGCCCTAACACACCCCATTCCAAATTCAGAGGCCATATTGTATTTCCATGGTATAATTTTTACCATCTGCTATGGATGTTTAACTTTCAATCAATTCAGCCTTAGTCCAGATCCTAAGACCAACTTACTGGGAGTTGAGTTGGTAGCACAGAATCGCAGTGTGAAGTCAGATGTGTTTTTGATTCTTCTCTGATCTCATACCTCTATTTGTGGAATCTTATTCACTGACTGAGTTCCTGTCTGGCCTTGCAACCCTGAGTATCAGCCACCCCACTTCCTGGGAGCTTCTCAGGCACTTTCCCTGCCTTCCTCTCCAGAACCCTGCATAAGGCCTGCTCGACCTTTTTGATGCTAGCTGTCTACTTAGATTTCCTCCAAGGGGCCACTGCTAAGCCTATCATCTAAGTCCTTGCTTTGCTTTTCCATGCTCTCTTTTGTGGGTTCTGGCCATTCCCAGTGGGGCCTGTTTTGCACCTTGGTCTCTTACTCTCTGCAATGCCTCCCAGAGGGGCTGAAGGAGCTCCTCCCATCTTTATTTCCAGGTGCAGTGCTTTCTGTCCAGCACAGATTGTTCCCCACACAAGGAGGCTTCCTCACTATCCTCAGCAATGCTACCTGCATTTTCACCTTCCTTACTTGGATTCTCCATAAATAATGATTTTCATTTAGATCTGTGGTTGCTTGGCTAGTTGGATACTAACTGAATACCCTTCTTGTGATTACCATATAAGCTAGAAAACCCTATGAGCGTCCTCATGTTATGGAAAAAGAACACAAGTGTTCTCGGGTGATTTTCCAGTGACATTCAGAGAGCTAAGACACTTTCCCACTCAGCATTCTGAGTAGGAAAAAAACAGACAGGAAGGGTAACCATTAAAACATTAACCTTAGTTTTCTTGAGTGGTAGACTCTGGGTGATTTCTCCCTGCTTTCTTTTTCCAGTTATTGCCCAATGTTTCTGACCTAACTGTTATTTTATAATGAAAGCAACAATAACATCACCCATAATAACTTTGAAAAAAAATCAACAAATGTAATAAGAAAAATTCAACTATTCCAAGGGGGCATAATACGCTGAGGGGGTATAAGGGGAAGTTGATAGTGAGCTCTTCATTTTTCTCCAGCACCACTGTGGGAGCACTGGGAACGTTCTGGGCTGCTGGTGCAGTCTCAGTATGGCAGCTTCAGAATCCCTCCCCTACTAAACCACATCCTGTTCCTGCAATCCTGGGAAACTCGAATGACTGCTCCAGAAATTAGGTCTGTTTATAAGAGTTTAGAGCTGTGCTTTATCTTGAATCAGTTCTAATGTTTGAATCAAATGTGTAAAGCAATGTCTGGGCATTTAGAGTTGTGGTGGAGCTCTGGGATTTATTCAATACACATGCTGGTAACTCATGGCGCTGCCAGGTCTAATTAAGAGTCTAAAGCTTACATTGTGCTTTATCTTTGTTTGTTGGAGCTGAGATAGGTGCTTCTGCCTGCAACTGAAGGAATTATTTGGTTTAGTTGTTTCCCATGGTGCTTAAAGAAGCTTGTGGTCTGGTGGTGCTGTAGGTACAAATTTCACGGTAATTAAGAGTGGGAAGAAGGCTGGAGTGAGGATTAGGAGGCCTTGGTGTGGATACAGGGTTTCTGATGTGGGACACTGGGCAAGTCCCTTCCATTCTCCTTAGCTAAGTTTCCTCGTTTAACGACAAAATTGCATTTCAGGGCTCCTTCCAGCATTAATATTCCATGAGTGGAGTAGCTCCTATATTTGCTCTCTAGTGCACAGTCCTGTTTAATTTTCTTGAGAATTAATCATTGAAATGTTGTCTTGTTGATTTGTTATTTGCTGCCTATTTCCCACATCAGAGTATAGTGCAGAAGCAGGCTCTGTCTTGCTCTTTTTTTGTCTCCTGAGACTAGAGTGATGCTGGGATGTACCAGGTGACCAATAACTACCTCTGATTGCACATGTGACTCTGTCCCATTAATTACTGCCTGTCTCAGAGCAGCCTGGCTACAGGGCTTGAATAGTCTCCCCTAATTATCTACCCATTCCTATCGGTGTCTCCCAGGTCCCACAGTTACAAGTCTCCTTTGAAAAAAAATGACCTTGCCTTCCATTTTTTGGCTAATATCCATAACTCCTAAAACTGACGAAAAAGAGTAAAGGTGTGAGGGGCAGATACAAATTCCCAGTAACAAAGGGAATAAAAGATAATTGTGGAACAGAAAAGTCAAATTTTTTTTTTTCAATGACAGAAAGCAGATGCAAGACTGGGATCTGAGTTGCTAGAATGGAGATGTGAATTCCTTCCCGTTAGCTCCCCACAGCCCTCTGACAAGTGAGGAAGTGGAGGCACCAGGCAGTGCAGGGCTGGGGAAGGGACAGTGTATCAGTGAGGCTAACATGCAAAGATGAAGTGGGAGCCTATGAAGATCCCTAGGTCCCTCCTCTATCTTATGTACCTGTCCTAAAAAGTTGGAATTCAATAGAGGCCTACATACAGAATGGGGAGATGGCTGCCATCTTTGTGCCTCTCAGCTCCCAGAATACTAGAAGCCAAATGGAAACATTTTAGGTGGATTTGACATTATTTACTGGAGAAGCCAAACCATGTGCAGATACTCAAATATTGACATTGGAGAGCTGCCCACCCAAGCACTCCGTGGTCCTGCAAGATCACCCAACAGTGAGACTTTCCAGCCAATAAACTGCCTCCCTCTCACAGAATATCCAGGCAGCCACTGTGAGCCTCATTCATACATAGGAATGTTCAGTGACTAGGTCACCAGACTTTCCAGAACCACAACTACAACAGGGACCAAAACAGCTAAACAAGAAGGACTGGGAACTCAAAGGAAACTAAATGCAAGTAGGACAAAAACCTTTCAGCTACATAGTAGTAAATACAGAATGAAAAAGAGCTCTTAGAAATTAAAAAATACTATGGTTTAAATGAAATGTTTCATAGATGAGTTGGAAGATAATGTCAAAGAAGTTTTTATTTTATGGAAAAAGGTAAAACAAAATTTCATAACGAAGTAATAGGAGAATAATAGTTAATACATTACATGCTGTTATCTTTAAAGTAGTCGGTCAGGGTAGATGATATGGACATAAAAGTTTCTCCAATCAATATTAACACAAACCTTCCTTTTTAAGGAACTAAGAGATACTAGCAGCATAACTGACTTGCATTTTTTTCTTTTTCCCTACTGTGTCAAAGAAATTTTTGAGATGGTAGAACAAGAACACTGAGGGAGGAGAATAAAAGACAAAACACAACAAAATTATAGTCAATTTAACAAGTTCTTGACAGAAAAATGGAAAGGAATAAATTGTAACAAGGAATTCTCAGAATTGAAGGGCAAGAACTGCTAAACTGATATGGTGTTCCATGTAGCTGATACGATGAATTCTAAAAAAGATCCACTCTAAAGTACATTATCAGGCTGTATTTTAATTAAAAATTACATTCTAAAAGCTTTTAGAGAGAAGGAAAAAATTAAGAGAAATAATGACTCTTAACAGCGACATTAGAACATAAAGAAAAATGCAGCAATTCCTCCAAAATTCTGAGAATTATTTTTCACCCAGGATTCTATACCCAGACAAACCTCCAGTTGAGAGTGACGGTATACTAAAGACATCTGCAGACCTGCAAAGTTTCACAAGTTTGCCTTAATAAGCACTAAGTACTACCTATTAGGATGCATATTTGCTAAATTTTGCCTTTTATTCTCTTTCTTCTTTGTTTCTCTTAATGTGTTTGATAGATAAGAATTAAAATTGATTCTTTCATTCCCTTTAAAAATAATTTAGTAGATTTGAGAAATGACTCTAAGTTTTTGACTTTAGCAAAGCATTCACCTGACCTGGTATGACAGGAAATATGGGGTGAGGGCAGATTCATGGCTTAGTAGAGGTTCATATAACTCAATTTCCTTATAGTGTCTGGAAGACAGTACATAATAACCATCTTATTAAATGAATGAGTTAGCAAATTAGTGAGTCAGAGATTATTCAACCCTCCGAAGTCACAAGTGGGGAAACCAAGGACCCTAAGGTAGCTGACAGCACAGCCATAACCAGACTTTCAAATTCTAGGCTCAGGACATTTTTCTGGAAATTTTGCCAAGTTGATGATTGTACCAACTGAGGAGCATGTCGTGAGGTTTGAGGTCCCTGCCTGCAGCTAGGTATTGGCATGTGGGTTGATGGCATTCCATGGTGTCATGGCAAGCACTCTGGACTCTGATATAAGCAATGGTGTCACTGTGGAAAGAGGACTTTCAAAGTCATGCTTGACATGGTGCAGAGGACACAAAGCTGGGAGCAGCAGCTGAGATCATGGATCACAGAAATCCAGAGGCTGTCCTAAGTCTTTGTATTTCTAACCCACCCTCCTAATCTAGGCAGGCTCCTTTCCAAAATATCTAACTTTCTGCTTTGTGAAACTATCTCCTCCTATTGCAAAACTATGGTTTCAAGAATTTTTTTACTCATAAATTCTATCCACTGTTAGTGTGTCTTCTAGGGTAATACAGAGGAAATCTTGCTTTCTTCCACAGAGCTTCATGCTCTGAAGCTAAAGCAAGAATCCTTGATATCTTCTCTTTCCAAAATGTTCCTTTAAATGGTGCTCAAATGTGTGGCATCCAATTTCATGATATCCTTCTATTCAGGTAAATTTGTTGCTATCCCTCCAATAGAGAAACTCAGAATTGAACCCAGTTCTTTTGCTGTGGTCTGTCTAGCACAGACCTATGAGGCATCACCTTCCCTGTCTAGACACTATAGTTCTATCAAAGTGGCCTGGAGGCTTTTTAGTCACTGACACTTCACTAAATAGCTCACTCTAGTTCACAGGGACCTCTCCATTCAGATCCTCCCCTTCCTATCCTTGGCATTCTAAGAATTTTAGCTCAGGGAGTCTTACATTTATCATTGTTCAATTAAATCTTGTAGCTAAGGTATAGTGTCCTCTCATTTCTCACAGTGATAATTCCTTTCAGCTTTGTATCTTCTGCATATTGGAAACACATGTTTCCACATGTTCATCCAGGTAAGAGACAGAAATGGAGAACAAGGTAACAATAAGCACAGAGCTAAGGGACTCTGTATAGCAGGTTTTGAACCAGAGGGCCCAGATCTACCCAGTAACTAGATGAATGCATTTGAGCTGCTCAGGGGCATAATCAATTTCAAAGGTAAAAGTTACTGTGTTTCAGATTTGGCTCAACTTAATTTTTCTTCATTTGTTCATTCCACAAGGATCTATTAAATGCTGGCAAGAGCTCTCTGGGAAGAGAAGTGGTAAATACAATTGATGCAAGCCTGTGCACTCCCTTCCTAGAGAACATCTGGACTAAATATTGACTTCAGTATGGGTAAGAAGGTAGAGCCTTCCTTCCCTCCAGGAAAAGAATAAGCAGAACCAGTAACTATTACTCCATAGCTGTCTCCTTCTGTCTTTATCTCATTGTCCCTGGGTGGCTCAAACAAAGTGTCCACAGAGATGAGGTGGGAAGATCATCAGTAGGCAGTGAACTCAGGCTTCTGCAACAATGACCCTTACTTAGCCTGTGAGGGTGGCCTCTTCCACCTGCTTGGAGCTTAACCTAAACTGCTATTCTAATTTTGCTTGGGCAGGAAGGTATTTTCTTGCAGCAAGCCAATGGGCTGGGAAAGATGAAAGGGTGCATGGCAATGGCTCAAAGATCCCAGGTGACCTGCCAAATTGGCAGAGAGGAGGCTGGGAGAAACCTGAGATGAAAGACAGAAAGATAAGAAGTTGTGATCTCTACCAAATACCCGCAAGTCTTCCTACAAACTGTGCGCACTATGGATTATGCAACACTAGAAAGCTAAACTTCAGAGGAAACCAAGTCAAAGACCGGAGACAAAGTGCAAAATGTTATCAAACCTGAGCTCTTCGGATGTGGGTGACCATTTCCCATTTTGTGGGCTACTGGGTCCGGAGCCAGATTCAGTCTCCATCATTACTAGCTGTATAATCTTGAGTAAGTTAATTAGCTGGTCTTTGACTCATTTTCCTTGTTTGTAAAATAGTAGTCATATGAATCCTTACCAGACAGGGTTATGGCAAGGACTACATGAGTTAACACAGGTAAACTCTGACATGCTTTATTTGCTCAACAAGCATTAACTCATGTTTATATGTCAGTCCTCATAACTTGGCATATACTTGGGACATGTTCTGCTGCACTGATACCTTGTGCCCAGGGAACAGATCATTCCCAAAGCACACTTAATGACACATTTTAAGGGCAAGGGGCAGACTGGACAAAAAATATTAAAAGCATCTATATGTTACTACTCCTAGGTTTAGGTATGATTTATGTTATAATTTCTATTTGCAGGGCCATGGATGTGACCTCCTTTTTCTCTATCAGGCCTCCCAGGGCCTCTATCAGGTACCAATCAGACTAGGAGGATTCTTGAAACTGGTTGCCAAATCAAGGTAGATAACATGTTCACAGTGCAATCTCTGTGAAGGCCAAGTATCCAGTCTCAACACAGGAACTCAGCTACGTATCACAAAGCTTCCCTGGGCTGACCAGGAGACATGGGTAAGTCTAACTGACCCTGAGTGATCTGAGCACTTCTAGGGCCAGAGCAGAAAATAGGCATGGGCAAGTCCAGGGCTGTGCTGCTGAGGTCTTGAGAGCAACACAGGACCTACGTTGGTGAGGCAGCCAGCTGCTATGACAGGAGATGCAGTACATCCTAAGAGTCTTTCTTCAGAGACAAAATACTGCTAGCCCCATCTCCTAGGCTTGAGGAACTGCAGTGGACATCTTGTTAACTTTCCTCTCAGGCAGAACAGAACGACAATTAACAGCTTAAAGGCCCTTTGTAGTACATACTCTTTCACAGACATTACTCTACCCCTATGGATCTCGTAAGCCTGGTACTAACGTCCATTTTATATATGAGGAAACTGAGGCCCAGGGAGGTGAAGTGCCTTGTTAAGGATCATATGCTAGCTTGCTACATAGGCAATCCAGACATAGAGAATCCAGACCACTCATCTAGGTGCTTCCTCCTTCCTTCACCAGCTAGCCATGGTGCCAGGCACAGGGCATAGGGTACAGGGCATGGAGGTTGACAGTGGTAATCTGCCACCCTGTTGGGAACTGTAGCCCGTAACTGTGCTGAGTGTGGTGTTATGGTTTGTCTAGATGTCCCTCCAAAGCCTCAGGATTTCATAAGGTTTTTTCAGAGGTGGCTGAATCTACAGTGTGTGATTGATTCATAGTGCAGTGCTGGGATTAAGGGTATGAGTGCTATACCCGTGCTAGGGCAGGTAGCCTGCACACAATATAAGGGACAGAAAGAGCCCTGTCTCTTTCTCCCTTGTTGCTTTTGCTGTCTTTCACACCATGAGCTGTTTTTTGCCCAGCCATCCTGCCTTGGAGCCAGTCAATTATGTATGGAAACCTCTGTGTACTGTGAGCTAAACAAACCTTTCTCCCTTTAACTTTGGGTGTCTGGTATTTTGGTTCAGTAACAAGTAGCTAAGATATGTGGCAACAGAAGAGGAGTGGTGTGCTAGTCGAGGGAGGAGGAATAGGGTCTCTTGGAAAGTGATATATCCTTCCTAACATTGTCCCACCTAATGCTGTAAGTGATCTGGACATTGCATGTCCTCAGAGCTGTTTAATGAGCAGTTCCTGAGTCCTCCCCTGCCTAGGACAGATCATGCCATCTTTATGCTTGCTTAGCTACTAGATAGCTAAGTTAGGTAGAAATGTTACAGGCAGTCAAACAGGGTTAGGCCCTCAAGAGTCAGTACAGAAGATGAAAATATATTATAACCATGGGGAAGGCACATTTGTCAAAGGCCAAACCTCAAGACAAAAGACAGAATGACTACATCAACATACTTATCCCTAGGGATGAAAGAAGTGATTGATATTCTAAATAGGTATGATCACCTTGGGTGGAGGGCCAGGAAGAGTCACTGACTCACTCCTTCCAGAAAAAGTCCCTGCTCCTTCCATGGACGTTTGCTATGTGACTTGCTTCCCCATTCCATCCTGATTTAATAAATATTACTTAACTGATTATACTCATAACCTTATTGGTTCATCATAGTTTTGTCCCACCTCATGCCCACTTTGTGATTTCCTACTGGATCAATGTTACTTAAGTGACTATTCCTAATTAATCATACTAATTGATTATAGTTTTTCCCACCTTAGAGCTGCCTCAATTCATAATTTTGCGCTATAAAACTCCCTTGAGAAGCAAGGTCCTCAGTAGCCCACTTGGGAACCATTCTGTCAGGACCCTGTCTGTGTTTCTTAGACACAAGCTTTTTCCTCCCGATAAATATATAAATATATAAATATATAAATATATAAATATATAAATATATAAATATATAAATATATAAATATATAAATATATAAATATATAAAATATATGTATTTATGTATATTTGTATATGTATTTATATATAAATATTTATATAAAAATACATATATAAATATTTGCTACTCTAAATCTCCACTGTTTCTAGAATTCATTCTTTGATTTTAGAGGACAAGGACACAGTGTATATTTCCCTTACATTATTTGGATTATTTGGTGGTTGCATATCATTTCTATACCACTTGGAGGTCCCACTAAGATAACTGGTTTGTTTCATAGATTCTGGACCGTGACTCATTTAGGTAATCAAGATTTTTTTATGTTTAAAATTTTTATGTATATCTTCATCAATTTCTTATAGCTGCTTATGGTTTGTCTTTCATAGACATTGTTTTGTTAAAATGATGATAAGCTTAAGTTGAGAACATGAGAAGGTTATGATACTTAATAGGACATTTTATTCCTGTTTTGAACATGTTGCATTTGAAATATTTCTTTTCTGGAGACCAATGGACCAATGGAAAATCAGAGGGGTAATGGCCAGGGTTACTCTCTGGTGGATACCCTAACAGCCTAACTGAGTAACCAGCAGAAAAATTTCACGTATGTATTATCCTGACCTGCATTCCTCAGTGAGGTGAGAGGTAAGTCTTTCAATGATTTTCTGCTATTTTCTGTCCCAGAGTGACCACAGACAATGCTGTTAGAGTGCTTTCTTAAAGTATCCATTGAGAGCTGAGCTACAGGTTCAGACCTTTCTCTCTCCCCCAGTAAGTCAGAAACCCTAGATTTTTTTTTTTCACAAATCATTGAGAGTTAACTTTAGAACTACTTTGTAGTTATATCGCACCTCCCTCCAGAAATCAGGCTGAGGCAGCTTGCAACAACTGCCTTTCATGGAGAAAAGCAGTTGTCAGGGGAATGATTTATATTTGTGCCTGGCTTATGCTAACTAAGAGTAAGAAAGAGACTTTAGTCAGCCTTTCTCTTCTTTCATGTGTGTACAGAAGATTGATAACTGTGCCTTTATGTGTGAATATGTGAATAAGTTAATATGTGAATAGTTGCTAAATGATGGGTAGTTTAACCTGTTAGCTCCAGAGATGTAAAAACTTTAAAATGCACTTGAATAAGAGGTGCTGCTAAGGACGGTTGCATAGGCAATAAGTAGATAACACAAATGCCTTGACTCCAGGCCATCACTTGACTATCTTTTAAGAGATGATCTCTTTTACAAGCTAAAAAGTGCTCTAATTTGCCCTTTGATCTAATTTCCTCACTCTCTTTTAAAAAATTGGAAAGCAGTGCTTTAGGTATCTTTATGATTGGTTTGTTAGCAGTGCTTCCTTCTTTAAACCTGATTATTACAGCTAAAATCAATTATAATTTGAGCTTCTGAAAACAACATCGACAGGGGTAAGATCACAAATTCCCTGAGAAGATAGAGTGCCATGCTGGCACAAGGTTGGATAGTTTGGCCCAGTTTTATCTTCTTGTTTCTGTTTAGATGACAGCTACTTGCCCTGTAGTGAAGTCAACTTGAGAAACACCTTGAGGGTACAGAAATCAAATAGAAATGAAAGGGATAGGTTTTTTCTTTTTGCATTTCTTTTGCTGGGGAGCTCAATGTCAAAATCTTTCACTCCTTTGAAAGGTATTCATAAGTGTTGGCGGAGGTTTGATCCTCACATATTAAAAAGAGCAGTTTACTATTTTTGTGCACCTATGCATATCCTGCCCATCCCCTAGAGCAAGGTGAAACACAGAGAGAAGTATTGATTATGATGCTATTTCACAGCTAGAATTGTACTGTAAGAGAGAGGAAAAAAATGGTCAAAATTACTCTATGTTCAGACTTTCTTTGCATAAATAATTCTTGTGTTATAAGTCACAGAGAGTAAGTGACAAATTCAACTATACCCATGTTCATGTGCCCTTTCCTTTTAATGACCTAAAACAGGTTAAACAAGATCTAAAAAAGTTCTCAGACTAGTCTGATAAATACATTGAGGTCTTTAGAAGACTTACTTAGACCTATGAACTGGAAGGGAAGATGTAATGTTATTTTTAAATCAAACACTGATTTCTATTGAGAAACAATGGGTACAGACTTTAGTCTGTGAATTTCAGTGTATTACATATAGGTCTAAATAGAACCTAGACAGTGTCACTGTGGAGGGAAGTTACCTAAGTGACTAAATAGAGAACTCAAAATGTCCCAAAGACCTCTTTGTCCTAGGGCTGAGATTTCTTCTGGACGATTAGCTGTCTGTGTGTGTCTCAGGAGACAATAGGTTGCTTTTTCAGGCTGAGATTTTAGAACTTTATGATCCAGAGTCATTTATTAGAAAGTAAGCCCTAAACTATATGGTTAAAACACTTTCATTTTTTCCTCTCTCTTTTTCGAAGGTTTTAAAAAAACCAGCCTTTCAGGTTCTTTAATTATTGATTTAAATTTTTGCTCAGTGATGTAGCTGGAGTCAATCATAGCTTTTGTCTCTGGAGGCACACTTTGCTAAGGATTAGAGATCCGCCCTGGGAAAGCTCTTGATCTTAATTGTCTTTCTGCACCAGAGATGGTTAGGATTTAGTTCTTGTGCCATACTTAAGAGTCACTCTTCTGTTGCTTCTACATTGCTCTGCTCCTGAAAAATAATGCAGTTTACAACAGTATTTGGTCCAAGGCAATTCTCTCCTTTGTGGCTGCTGGATTTCAGGATCAAGTTTCCAGAGTGGTGAGTTTCTCCTCTATGAGTAAAACTGACTTTCACTTATCTCTAGATAATATTAAAAATAATTGGTCAAAGTTTAATCCTGAAACTCTCAAAAATAGACATAAAAGTTTTATTTCAGGTTTATCTACCTTTCAGTGCTTATAACTAGAGATTAACTTCTCTTCCCTTTCCTGTCAAAAATGATGTTGACTGGTTTTTATAACACAGGGCTGACTAACTGAATTTTATAACACAGATACATTTACTAACAAAATAAATATTTCTAAGGAAACATGAGCTTAATAACAGTTTTTAATGATAATAAGTATTAAAAAATAGGCACAACCTTACAGGCCTTCTTCTCCCATTATTTGAAATTCATACTTAGCTCCAAAGAGTGTCACCTAGTCTCTTTCTATATTCAAAGGTGGCCTGTGCATCTCCCTCTGGGAATAATTAAAATTTCCTTTTAATAGTCTGCCTCTCTAGAGGTAACAATTACATGTGGCTGTCAAAACAACAATGAAAAGCCTGTAGAGTGGGATACTCCAATCAGATAAACTGTCAGTTTAGAGTCCATTTTAAAAACTGTCTTTTCCCTATGATGCACGAGAGGTACCTGTGGGCTTCTCCCAGGGACCTAACTGGGCCATGCCCAGCAAACTCCAAGCAGCTAGCAGGGGCTAGAATCCAGTCCTGGGCCCTGACCGCATGCATGGGTTGAATTCCAGCACACGGGGAAGCCTTGGAACTTCGCTCCCAGGTGGTAAGACCATGCCCTGCTTCTGAAATCAACAGAGGACACGTGGGAGTCCCCACAGGTCCAACTGGCCCGTACCCAGTGAGCTCCAAGTGGCTAGCAGTTGCCAGCAGTCTGCCCCGGGAGCCACAAGTGGGCCAGGTGATTCCCAGTACACGGGGGAAGCTATGAAACATTGTTCAAAACCCAGAAATATAGGAAAATGACAAAATGAAAGAGCAAAATACAATCTCAAACTTCTAGCCCAACCCAAGCAAGCCTAGGAGACATGGACACAGAAGAAAATATAAGCCATACACCTGAAATGCCTGAAATGATATCAACTGAAGTAAAGAAACAACTCTGGGAAGCTATAAGAACTCAAATCAGAAATAGTCTCCCAGGTAAAAGAAGAAATGATAAATATAATGAAAGAAATGCTAAACACATCTAAAGAAGACGTAGTTAAAAATTAGAGGAACAGTGAAAAAAGATGGAAACTCTGAATGAACAATATAAGAAACAAACAGAATGCATGAAGCAGATTCAAAGAGATATACAGGAAATAAAAAAATTCCATCGGAAGTTGGCAAAGTCGCCTCAATGAAAGTGAAAATAGAATTTCAGACCGTGAAGACAAGATTGCAGCTAGTGAACAGGAAAGGAAAGATCTTTTAAAAATAACAAGGAACTAAGAAATAACAATTCAACAACTGCAAGATGATGCAAAGAAAAACAACATAAGATTGATAGGTATAAGTGAAAAGGAAGGTGACAACACAAACAATATCAAGAGGCTATTTACAAAAGTAATAGCTGAAAATTTTTCCCAAACATGAAAATGGAAACTGACATACAGGTCAGTGAAGCATATAGAACTCCAAATAACCATAGCCAAAAGAAAAGTACACCCAGACATATAATAATCCACATCCCAGAAATCCAATGTAAGAACAGAATATTAAAAGCTGCTAGAGAAAAGAGACAGATCACCTATAAAGGAAAGCCTATCAGAATCACAGCAGAGACTTCTCAACACAAACAATGAAGTCAAGAAGAGCATGGAGTGAAGCATGTCAGATCCTAAAGGAAAACGACTTCCAACCCAGACTGATGCACCCTGCAAAACTGTCCTTCAAAATGGATGGAGAAATAAGATACTTCCATGACAAAGAACAGCTGAAGAACTTCATGACCACCAAATCAACCCTGTAAAGAATATTGAAAGACATTCTAGACAGACATAGGAAAAAACCACTAAGCAAGGCAAACAATTAAACAGAGTGGAAAGATAAAGAATCAATAGCAGAAAAATAACATGTCAAAAATAAACCAATATATATCAGTTATAACCATTAATGTAAATGGCCTCAATTCACCAATTAAAAGAAACAGACTGGCAGAAAGGATCAAGAAACAACACCCAACCATATGCTGTATACAGGAAACCCATTTAACCCAAAAGGAAACTCACAGACTGAAGGTCAAAGGATGGAAAACACTACTCCAGGCAACAGGATCCCCCCCAAAAGCAGGAGTAACTATTCTGTTTACAGACAATGTGAACTTCAAACCAAGAATGATCCAGAGAGACAAAGAAGGCCACTACATACTAGTTAGGGGAAAACTTGAAGAGGAAGAGATAACAATCTTAAATATCTATGCACCAAATTTGGGAACACCCAGCTATACAAAACAAGTGTGAACAGAAATGAAAAATCAAGTAAGCAATAACACAATTATAACAGAAGACCTTAACACGCCATTGACACAAAAGGACAGATCAACTAGATGAAAAATCAGCAAAGAAATAACAGAACTGAATCACATCTGTTAACAAATGGACTTAGTAGATGTATACAGAGTGTTCCACCCAACAACATCAGAATATACATTCTTCTCAGCAGCACATGGAATGTTCTCTAAAATAGGCCATATACTAGCTCATAAAACATGCTTAAGTAAATGCCAAAAAATTGAAATTATCCCATGCTTGTTATGGGATCACAGCACCATGAAACTAGAAATTAATGAAAAAAGAAACTGCAAAAATGCCACAAACACATGGATATTGAATAATACACTCTTAAGCAATGAATAGGTCACACAGGAAATTAAAGAAGAAATTAAACAATATTTACAGGAAAACGAAAATACAAACACATTTTATCAGAACCTGTGGGATGCAATGAAAGCAGTCCTCAGAGGAAAATTTATTGCAGTGAACTCGCACATCAGGAAAACAGAACGAACACAAATAAACAATCTGATGCTACACCTCAAACATCTAGAAAAAGAAGAGCAAGTCAAGCCCAAAGCCAAAAGAAGGAAGGAAATTATAAAGGTCAGAGCAGAAATCAATGCAATAGAGACTAAGTAAATAATACAAAGAATCAATGAATCAAAAAGTTGGATCTTTGAAAGAATAAATGAAATTGACAGGCCTCTAGCCAACCTTATTTTAAGGAAAGAAAAAACTCAAATTCATGCAATAAGGAATGAAAAAGGTAAAATCACTACAGACCCTGTGGAAATACAAAAGATCATCAATACCTATTTCAAAAACTTCTACTCATAGGCTCGATAACACAGAAGAAATGGACAGATTCCTAGAAACATATGAATTACCAAAGCTGGGTCAACAAGATGTAAAACTACGGAATAACCCAATTTCAATTAACAAAATTAAAAATGTAATTAAATCCCTATCTACAAAGAAAAGCCCAGGTCCAGATGGTTTCACTGCGGAATTCTACAAGAAATTCAAAGAAGATTTAATGCCTATAGTCTTCAAACTCTTCAATGAAACTGAAAGGGAAAAAATTCTCCCTAACTCATTCCTGGAAGCAAACATTACTCTAATACCAAAACCTGAGAAAGACCCAACCAAAAAAGAGGATCTCCCTAATGAACAAAGATGCAAAAATTCTCAATAAGATTTTGGCAAACAGAATGCAGCAAATCATCAAGAAGATTATACACCATGACCAAGTGGGATTCATTCCAGGCATGCAGGGATGGTTCAACATATGCAAATCAATAAATGTAACCCACCATATCAATAGAGCCAAAAATAAGAACCACATGATCATTTCTATAGATGCAGAAAAAGCTTTTGATAAAGTCCAACACTTATTCATTGATAAAAAACCTTACTGAGAAATGGAATAGATGGTCTTTACCTCAATATGATGAAGGCCATCTATAACAACATAATACCCAGCATCATACTAAATGGCCAAAAACTCAAAGCCTTTACCCTAAAATCAGGCACAAGACAAGAATGTCCATTATCACCACTCCTATTCAATATAGTGCTGGAAATACTAGCCAGACCAATTAGACAAGAGAGAGAAATAAAAGGAGTAAGAATAGGAAAAAAAGAAGTTAAATTATCATTATTTGCAGATGACATGATGTTCTACATAGAAGACCCCCAAAACTCCATTGAAAGACTCCTAGGCATAATAAACAAATTCAGTAATGTAGCTGGATACAAAGTTAACAATCAAAAATCAATAGCATTCTTTACACTAACAACAAAACCACTGAGAGAGAAATAAGAGAAGCCATACCCTTTATAATAGCATTCAACAAAATGAAATACTTAGGAATTAATCTAACAAAAGAAGCAAAAGATCTATTCAGGGAAAATTATAATACTCTGAAAAAAGAAATTGAAGAGGACCTCAGAAAATGGAAAGACATCCCTTATTCATGGATAGGAAGAGCAAACACTGTGAAAATGGCCATTCTCCCAAAATTGTTATACAGATTTAATGCAATCCCAATCAAAATACCATTAACATACCTCACAGATCTAGAGAAATCACTCCTAAAATTCATCTGGAACCAGAAGAGACCTAGAATAGCAAAGGCAATTCTAAGCAACAAAGGCAAAGCAGGAGGCATCACAATCCCTGACTTGAAGTTATACTACAAAGCTACTGTAATAAAATCAGGATGGTACTGGAATAAAAACAGACCTAAAGTTCAATGAAATAGATTAGAAGATACAACTACAACTACAAACAGACTCAACCACCTTATCTTTGATAAAGGGGCCAAACATGTCCACTGGAAGAAAGATAGGCACTTCAATAAATGGTACTGGAAAAATCGGCTCTCCATATGCCAAAAACTAAAACTAGACCCATGCCTATCACCATGTACTAAACTAAAGTCTAAATGGATCGGATATCTAAATATTAAAACAGAAACACTAAATTTGTTGGAAGACAAAGTAGGTAGAAATCTTGAAGACATAGGGGTAGTTAGAGAATTCATGAACAAGAATCAAACTGCACATGAAAGACTTCACAGAATCAACAACTGGGATCATGTCCTATTAAAGAGTTTTTGCATGTTGAAAGAAATCTCCTGCATAGTGAAAAGAAACCCACAAATTGGGAAAATATTTTAGCCAACTGTCTTTCAGACAAAGGACTTCTGTCCAGAACATATAAAGAATTTAAAAAAATCAGATCCCCAAAATTCAAAGACCCTTTCCAAAAATGGGCATCTGACTATACAGTTCTCAGATGAAGAAATACAAATGACAAATAAATACATGAAAAAATGTTCATCATCATTAGTCTTTAGAGAAATTCAAATTAAAACACCTCTGAGGTTCCATCTCACTCCAGAAAGAATGGACAGGATAAAGAAAACTAACAACAACAAATGCTGGAGAGGCTGCAGGGAAAAAGGAACTCTTCTGCACTGTTGGTGGGAGTGTAGACTGGTAAAACCACTGTGGAGGTCAGTCTGGTGTTCCTCAAAAAGCTGGGATTGGAGATCCTATTTAACCCAGCTGTTCCACTTCTGGGCATATTCCCAGAACTGAAAACATCATATCACAGTGATATATGTGCACCCATGTTTATAGCAGTAAAATTTGTAATAGCCAGATCTTGGAAACAACCTAAGTGCCCATCAACTGAGGAATGGATAAAATGTTGTGGTATTTTTGTACAATGGAGTACTACTTAGCTATAAAGAATGATCATGTTGAGATATTTATAAGTAAATGGATACAACTCGAGACCATACTTGTAAGTGAGATAAATCAGACTCACGTGTAAATATCGTATAGTCTCCCTAGTGTAAGAAATGGAAACAGTACATAAGATACAAAAAACACAATAATTACAGTGAAAGGATAAGAATCTGCTTAAAGGGGAAAAAATAATATCTTAGGGAAAATGAGGAAAAAGAAAAAGGAAGAGAAAAGAAAAAATGTCTAAAATTATGTAAACTCACTTAAGATAGCTAAGATGATTGTGCTACAAATTCTGTAAGTTCTTGGAACAAAATAGTTAACATTCATAGGATTGGAATGATTGTGCATATTATTATATGGTGATCTGTGGAATTCTTGAAGATCATTATGTAAAGTAACAACCCTAGTTACGCTCATATCACCTTGTTTTGAAGGCCTATACTGTCAGTGTTCTGGGCTCTTTGCTATTGTTGTTTATATGTCTTTTTCATTTTGTGTTTTTCTAGTAATTTATTTTGTTTTGTTTTCCCCTCTAATACAGAAAGAATAGGTACACATGTAGAGACTCATGCATGCATAGAACTTCTAAATAGTTTATGAGAATTGATTATATAACACATGATGAAATGAACAGCTACTTTGAAGAAAAAGAGACGCTAAGGTACCCATTGTGGATTCCGTAGCATCATAATGTGAAATACTATTATTCTTTGTTCAGAGTGATTTAGTCTGTTTTGTTTTGTTTAATTTCAACATATGTGAAGGTATGGACAGCTATTTTGAAGAGAACGAAAGACATTATGCCAGTATTGTTGACTTCCCTATTGTCTTGAAGACCTAAAATGCCTTCATCATCCTGTGCTGATCAGTTTTATACTATTTTGTTTTGTATTAATGTATTGTATGCAAAGATATGGACAACTATTTGGAAGAAAACGAGACAATGTGATAAACACTGAAGATCTTCAGTCATCTTGCTTTGAAATCTGTGTCTCTTACATTGTTTTCTTATGATCTGTTTTGTTCTGTTTAATTTCACCCTCTTTAAAATAAAATTTAAAAAAATAAAAACTGTCTTTGCTTTTGCAGGTGTAAAAGGTTTTATTCTTTCTGACTCTTATTACAAGAGATCTCTGTTAGTTGATCTATAAAAAGTTCTGATGCCCATTTATAGTTACAATCTTAAAAACTGTAAAAGACTTATTATAATTCAACTTGGTCAAATACACCTGAGTATACTCTGGTCTATTAACAACTGTCTTGGGAGCCAGGGTTTTAGCTCAGTGGCATAAGCACTTGCCTGGCAAGCATGAGGTCATGAGTTCAATCCCTGGTGCCAAAACAAGAACAAAAACAAACACAAATAATAACAACTGTCTTATGTGTGCCTGTCTGTCTGTTCAATTTGTGGCTGGTTACAATACTTATGGCTGTTCCATTTGAACTCAATGATTTTTTACTCTTTTTGCCTTTTAAATTTTAAAAAAATTTGTCTATAACTAAGTTGGCTTACAGATAAGTGTCATTAGAGTTGAAAACATGCTTCCACTCAGGTTGCCAGCTGATTAAAATAATGCTGAGAGTGGTTTTCCAAATACAGTACACATTGTTGTCTGCATACAATAACTTGGACATCGTTCATTGGTCAAAATAATGTGTTAATCATTACGATCTAGTTCTCATAAGTCATCTAAAATTTGTTAGATAATTAAATAAGATCCATATAAAACATACTCTTCTTGGTGAATAAAGAAGCAACTTCCTGGAAACATTTTTATTTCAGTCTTTGTTCACTAGTGGGACTCCAAAAATTTCCATAGCCTTACGGGAGATACACCCCAATAAATGTTGCTAAGTGTATTATTATAATATGTTTCTATCAGTGTATTATCATAAAAAAGTTATGTCTTCTGTGGGTAAAAAAATAAGGTTTTCTTATTAAAAGATGCTCTTGGTACAAAACTAAATTAAGAGAGCAAGGTTTCCATATAGTTATAACATTCATTATTGCTAATCTCGTGGTGTACTAAATGTCTTCATTCCTTCCAAGTATATGGGTAGTCTTCTAAAATGCAAAACTAGGATTGTTTATGGTTATAACCTTTTTCAAGACTCAGATATCTGTTTTTTTCTTGTGTTTCAATACTTGTGATAAGAGGTACAGGTCAAACCAGCATGAACCCACCAGTCAGATGATACATATTTTTTAAAGCTTATGTGATGTTATATGTGTGTCACTACACTTAGAGATACTTAGGCACTGAATACCAGACAATGTCACATACTTCTTAGATGATATCCCATTAAAGGATAACAAATTAAGTGAGAACTTTTTATGTACTAAGCAGAGATGATGGACTAAAAAGACCGTTCTATATTAAGATAGACATTTTACATATGTTTCAAAGATAATATGATTACTATGCTGATAGAATATGTATAGTTCTTGATCTAAAGTTAGAATTTATAATTGTTATAAAATAATTATAATCTGTAAAACTTATAATTGTTGTCTGTTAACATTATGCAGGGATTCAACTACCAAAACAACCATGACTGGTAAGAAATAACAGTCCTCTGGCTATATATTATATTTCAAAGTGCTTGATATTCAGATGAGATTATAATAGTTACACTCACTGTCTCACTGCAATACTGATATAACTGATCTTCTCTTCTGGGTGTTCAACAACTGAAGTTTGGACAGCTAAACTAAAAAGGTACTGGGGCTAATAGGACAGCCAATATTTTGGCTCTGGCTCTCCAATGTCAATGAGGACCCATGATTTGAGAGAACCTTTTCTATAGGATCCTACAATTTTGGTGAGTCACACAATCTCCTGAGCAGGGAGATTGCTGGGCTCCAGAAGACAGGACTCATCAGAAGCAGTATGACAAAGGAGAATCAACACAGAGGAAATTTTTTTCCATGCTTTCACAGAAAGCAACATGATCAAGCAAGAATATGACCTATCCTAACAGATGACACTGATAGATGAGCTGAGTGGGTCTATACACGGTTCCAAAAGTAATGTGTCAGGAGATTTAACTGACCTTGACAGACAATAAGAGCATATTTTGATTAACTCAGGTCTTATTTTAACTTGGTCTTAAACACCCAGCAGATAAGTATATGATAGAATCTATAACAGCTCTACAAGAGTCTTTAAATTCTTTAGCTACAATTGTCCTTCAAAACCACCAAACTCCCTGTCTCCTTACAGCAAAAACTAGAAGGAATTAAAAGAAATATTAGACCTATAGATAACCTCCATCAGTAGTAGGGATTTATGAGCCAGCAGGTTACAATTGTTATTCCAGTCCCTTAACAGCAGTTTCTGGACATGGCTCTTTCCTCGACCTGTCCTTTCATTCTAGTGCTCATGCTTTGATTACGCATACTTTAATTTCTTAAAAATTTGTTCATTTTGCCTAGAGGCTGCCAATCTCCAAATGATCACACAGACAGAACAATGACAATGTGCCAGGCTCTTACAGGGATTCACTAGATTGACCTTGTGAAGTGAGTTCATAATTGCTAAACTACAATGTGACTTCTATCCAAGACCCCTTAGAGTAACTCTCTGGAGAAAGCTTCTGACCACATTAGTTCCTACACCAACATTTCTCAGTTCAAAACAGGTAGATGAAACATATATCCATAGCTCCTGATAGCTATGGATGTATGCTGATAGGACAGATTGTTCTTAAACATAAGTATTACCCAGTCAGCTCTAGATATTAAAAAGAAGTTGTAAAAGATGACTTTTGCTCCATATAGTTCACTTGACACTTCAGTGAGAATTGCCTCCTCAGTATTTAATAATTGAGACCAGGAGGAAACCAAGGGGAAAAAACAAAGAGATCAAGAAAAAGCAGATGCCTTTGTTGCAACCTTGAAAAAATAGACCTTGAATATGATTCTTGAGGTTTAATGACTAAACTCACCTGCTACTGCTATGGAAAACCAGGCCACCTTAGGAGGGATTGCTGTAAGAGGCCCCCTAAACCATGCCCTGATTTCAAAGATGGCCACTGGCAGTTGTACTGCACTTTGAGGCAGAGGTCTTAGAGCTCAGACTCATTTTACTAGCTGGTCTAGCAAGACTAAGGGACACTAGGACACTCTGCCTTCTCTCTCTGGTCAGAGCCCCAAGTAATTATGACTATATAGAAAAAGAAAACCAGACTACTGTTGGACATTGACACATGTCTCTTGGTCCTTTAAATCCTGGCTTTCCTTCCAGCCATCATACCTCAGTGAAAGGAGTCACGGAGAGGAGGTAACTTACATTTATCACAACAACTTTAAGCTGCAACTGGGACCATTTTGTCTTCACGAATTCCTTTTTGTGCCTCAAAGTCTCCCTTATGGGGACAGATATTTTATCAAATAACAACATAAAATATCTCTCGCCATAAGGGAGACTGTGAGGCACAAAGTCTCCAATGTGTGTGTGTGTGTGTGTGTGTATGTATGTATGTATGTATATATATATATATATATATATATATATATAAAATATGCCATACATATATAACACGAGAGAGAGAGAGAGGAGAGAGAGGGAGGGAGGGAGGGAGGGAGAGAGAGAGAGAGAGAGAGAGAGAGAGATTTATATATAGATATATATCCACATCAAGTACTCTGCCTCCCTCTCATGGAGACAAAAATAAATCCAAAAGTATGGACAACTAAAGGTAAAGTAGGTAGAGCAGTAACAGTTGCTCTGATGCAGACACATCTCAAAGATCTTACCATTTTTCCTCACCAGAGACAATACCTTTTAAGGCCTGAAGTTAATTAGAGAATTATTATCTGTAATTGATAATTTAAGGATCCAAGGTTTACTTGAACTCTGTAATACCCTCTGCAATACTCCAATCTTGGGAGTTCAAAATGCAGTGGGGAATGGAGGTTCCTACAGGACCTTACATTGATAAATGAAGTGGTAGTGCTAATCCACTCAGTGGTACCTAATCTGTACACTCTCTATATCCCAGAAGATACCAGTAGTTTTCAATGTTAGATTTAAAAGATGCCTTCTTTTGTGTTCCTTAATATACAGATTCCCAGTTTCTTTTGGCCTTTGAAAATCAATCAATCCTCTCAACTGATGTATACTGTGCTTCCTCAAGGGGTTAGAGGCAGTCCTCATATTTTTGGGCAAGTATTGCTCTAGTGACTTAGTGTGCTTTGAATTTTCCCGGGTCACGATTTTATAATATATGGATGATATATGTCATGTGCCCCTTCAGAAAAGCTCTCTAGCCAAGGCACCCATGCTCTGCTGAATTTTCTGGCAGACAGAGGTTATAAAGGTTCTAGATCGAAAGTACAATTTTGCAGCCTTGTGGTAAAATATTTAGGTCTTATCATATCTAAGAGAACCCAAAGGCTGGGGGGAAAAAAGAATTAAACCAATTTTTTCTACCCATAGCCCAAGTCTCTAAAATGGCTAAGGGGATTCCTAAAAACTACAGGCTTATGTCACCTTTAGTTGAGAGTATATGCCCTTTTTCAGCTTATAAAAAACTCCAAAACACAGATGCCCAAACCTTAACCTGGAAACCTGATTCTCAAAATGTATCTCTAAAGCTTAAACAAGCACTTCTAAATGCCACTAGTGTCCTGTCAGTACTGGGCCTACTGACAGGACACCATTTCAATCCATATGTTGATAAAACATGGGGCATGGTTTTGGGAGAGCTTATGCAGAACTGGGAACCTGCTCAATAGCCTGTAGGACATCTGGGTCATAAATTATAGACATTGTAGCAAAGGAATGGCCTGAGTGTCTTAATCTGTGGCTACTACAGTTTTCCTGGCGCCAGTGGCATCCAAGCTGACTCTAGACAAAGATTTTACTGCATATACACCTCATATGTAGCTAGACATCTTTCTTCCAAGGGAATCTATAGCTATCAGACAAGCAACTTCTTAAATACCAGGCTTTACTTCCACAAGGACCAGTAATTCAAATAAAGGCATGTTCCTGCATGTTTCTCCTTAAACCCTGCCACCTTTCTACCAGAGCAGGAGAAACTGAGGTTGAAAACATGACATGGCTAGAAAAGACTTGTTGGACATACGCTTACTAATCCTGATTTGACTCTCCTCTGTGATGGCAGTTCCTTCACAGAAAATAGAACAAGAATACAGTAAATACAATAGGGGCTTTGTATCAGACACTTAAAAATTCCTTACCTGCTCCTGGGACTAGTACTCAGCTAGCTGAACTTGTGGTTTTAATAATGGCTTTACAACTTAGTAAAGAACAAAGAGTCAATATTTATACTGATGGTGATCATATGCAGTTAACTCCAATTATATGACAACTTAATAGGAAGGCCTTTTATATGGAGAACAAAATTACTCTTACTCTCATTGGCCTAATTGCACTAAGTATGTGGGGTAGACATCCCCAGTGTATACATATCATAGCTTTCCAGGTCAAAGACGGTTTCCATGACTACAAGGCAAGAGTGTCAAAAGTATTGACAAACCTACAAATTCACCCCACCTATGACATTTATGACCAACAAGTATGTTTCACTGGAGATCATTTGGCTTCTATTTTTTCTCTCTTCTCCAGTGTTAAAAGATACGCAACACACTGAAGCCTTAACTAACTATACAGGGCAGACCTTAAATGATACCAAAACTAGTCTCTCAAAAATAAAATTAATGACACAAGCTGACCTCCAAAATCCAATGACATTAGATATCTTAACATCACAGGGAGGTACTTATGCAATTATAAAAGATAAATGTGGTGTACATATTCCTGATCCTTCTGCTAGTATTTTGATAACTGTTCAAGATGTTAAATGACAGGTTAATGCTGTGTCAGATTCTCAAATTCTCAGCTGTTCCTAAAAAATTTTTTTGTTGGTTGTATGCAAAATGATCCTGTTAATAACTGTTTCTTTGGCTTTGTCTCCTCTGGACTTAAAGCTTTATATCTACCCAACACAAAAATGCTTGGCATCTATCAAGGACCTTTAGCTAAACCATCGGGGGAAAATCTCTGACTGCCTGTCACAACTATCACCCCCTTCAGCCTGAAGTAGCCAGAACAGTCATTGCCCTTTGCTTTCACGGCAGTTAGAGTACATCTTCAGAGGGGGAAATATTGTAGATAGCTAAGTTAGGTAGAAATGTTATAGGCAGTTAGACAGGGCTGAGTCTCAAGTGTCAGAGCAGAAGATGAAACTACATTATCACTATGGGGAAGGCACTTCCATCCAAGGCCAAACCTCAAGACAAAAGACAGAATGACTACACCCACATACCCCTAGGGATGGGCAGCAGTGACTGATATGCTATATAGGTATGATCACGTTGGGTGGGGGGCCAAGAGGAGTCACTGACTCACCCTCTCCAAAAAAAGTCCCTGTCCATTTCATAGACACTTGCTAAGTGACTTGCTTCTCCATCTGAATCCCATGTAATCAATATCACCTAAGTGATTACACTCATACTCTTATTGGTCCTACTTCACACCCACCTTGGGATGTCCCATTGGATCAATGTTACTTAAGTCATGATCCTTATAATCTTATTAGTTGGCTATAGTTTTTCCCACCTTAGACCTCCCTTAACTCATGATTTTGTGCTATAAAACTCCCTTGAGAAGCAAGGTCCTTGGCAACCCACTCAGATCCCTTCTGTCAGGACCCCTTCTGTGTTTCTTAGGCGAAAGCTCTTTTCCTGTAATGAATATAGCTTTCTTTCTTCAATAAATATTTTCTTTTCTTAACCTCCATTACTCCTAGAATTCATTCTTTGATTTTAGAGGACATGAACTCAGTATACATTTCCCTTATATTATCTGGATTATTTGACAGTGGTGTATCATCCCTGTATCTATCTGGGCATTGTGGTTTCTCAGAGATGTTTCTTTTATCAGTTTCTGTGTCCTCCCCCTCCCTGTGTCAGGCCATACCATCTTCATTCTTGCTTAGCTGAAAGCCAATGGGATCCCTGAGCACCCACCCCTTTCTTGCGCCAGCAGCTGGCCTGCTCAGCCCCATCCCCATGAGACCACGTCCAACTGTGTGGGCTGTGTGGGATCCAGAACAGATGCCAGTGGCTAGGAGAAGAGGCAGCAGCATCTTAAGCATTCTGGTGTCCCATAGTATCTTTCCTAAATGTCAAATTTTGCCCTTGTTGACCCATCCTTGATTTTATCTTCATATGAAGGTAGCCTTTACTCGGGACCCGTGCACCTTACTTGTTTAGGTTAATTCACTTATTGTGAGTCCTGTTGTGACTTTCTATACCTAATCACTATCCTTGCTGGTGTCTGCCCTGGACTGACTGCTGCCTCATTCCTCATATCTGGCTCATGACATCATCATGCTTTCTCATCACTCCTCGCATGCCTGGCCCTGCCTGGGCACCTCTGTAATGACATGCTCTCTGGACACTGTCTGCTACTGCTCCCCTGACTGCATGTTTTATGATCCAGCTCCACATTCACTTCCATCTTGCTCTCCTGGGACAGAAAAAGTAGAGGCACAGTTTGGTCACTAGAGGGAAGCAACAGCTAGGATTTATCAAAGGGAACCACAGGCAAGTAACAGAAGGCTGGCTCCCCACAGGTTCAGCCTGCCTGGGTTGGGTCATACCAACAGCTCACAGAGGCAACACAAGACATAGCATTACATAGTAGGTGATGTACAGTGGGTACTCAATAACTGTTTCCTGGGATGTGAAACTAAAGACTGGAGCAGGTTATGAGATTGGATCATAAACCCACTTAGCATCAAGGATTCTCCAGTCTCAGCTGCCTTGTCAGCCCACCACACTATACTCTACCTCTTTCCCTGCACACTTCACTATGGCTCAACCCAGATTAACCATCTAAATCCAAAAGCATTTTTGAGCAAACTGTAGTTATTTGAGACTCCTTATCCCTTATTTTTGATCTGTCACTTAGCATTGTCAAGTTATTAAAAATTGTTCCCTTGTTTTTGGACAGCCCCCACACTAATCCAGACCCTCATCATTCACCCTGCCCTTTCTGCAGGACTCTTCTTATATAAAGACTACTTTCTCCCACTTTCTACTCTCATCAAACTCTGGCATTCCAGAAATCACATGGACTCTGCCATGTCTGCCCTTCATGTTCTACCAGACCCGTATCATCTCAGGCCCTTCATGGTACTCCCCATCCACTCATCTAACTTCCCTTGTCTGTCTTTATTTTTCACTACTTGGTCCCTGAAGGATGCCACAAACATATCCTGCTTATTTCTGTTTCTGGACTTGTGGAGTAGCACCATTCCAACTCAAATGATTTCACATTTCTCCTCTATACCCTGTCTTTACCATTTTGCAAATCAAGCACAATTTTCAAGTCCTCACATCTCTTATATTTCTTGACAGAGGTCTCTATAGGGCCTTCCTGGCCCTAATTTTGTCCTTCTTATAGGGGTTGGTTTGCATAGCTTCTGTAAGACTTTTCAAAACCCTACTTCTGCAGAATTGACTGTTTCCTATATGCTTCCAATACACAATAGATACTTTATAGTGTTTAATAAAAGCTTAGGTACTTATATTGTGATGCTACAGATAAGCTTAACTACCTCTGCAATAACATTCACTATAAGCTTTTTGTTATTTCTACTTGAGCTGTGCACATATTTGAGGCATGCTGTGCAGGTCACACTGGGGGGATCCCTTGAGTCTTTGTATCTTCAAACTCTGACCCTAGACATGCCTTACTCTTCATTTAGTATTTCCTGAACTGAAAGAAAGCTTAACTTACAGAAGTGAAAATCAAATACATTCTTGTTTCTGGTTTTTTTCCCCCTTTGGCATTTTTTCCCCTATACCTGTACTTTTCTCTCCTTGTTTCACTCTTTTATTTGGAACAAAGATTTTCTTAATATTCTCCTGTGATGATATCCTCATACATTAATTTCTTTTCTAATTATTTCCAAGTGAGAATTGTCTTTGATCAAGTGATTGAAAAAACAGAGCTGGCCTGTTATAAGAACTCATTTAGAGAACACATAGTGTTAAAGGTAGAACATTCTAAATATACATCCACAGGTTCTTTGACCCATCTCTCCTCGGTGCTTGGTGAAGTTTGAGCCCCTCTTTTCTCCATGACTTGGGCCGCGCTGAGCGACTGCTTCTGGTGAGTAGAATATGGTGGTGGTGCTGATAAGTGACTTCGGAGGCTAGGTGAACACAAAGGCATGACAGTATCTTCCTGGCTATCTCGGGTCACTGACTGAGAGGAAGCCAGCTGCATGTCATGCAGACATTTGAACAGGTTTAAGACAGCTCTACAAAGTAAGCAGTGAAACTTCCTGGCCACAGTCCTGTGTGTGAACCATCCTGGAAATGGAGTGGAAATAGCCCAAGAAAACTCCACCTTCAGGTGGCAGAGCCCTGGATGACATCTTGACTTTACCCTGAGAAACTTTACCATAACCATAGGCTAAGCTAATTTTGGATTCTGACCCACAAGAACTAGCTGATAATAACCAGTCTGTGTTCAAATCTCTGAGTTTGGAGTTAATTTCTTGTGTGGTAGAAAGTACTGAGTGAGTTTTGTTCTGTTTTTATTGTTGACACTGAAGAAGCCAATTTCCCTTCCTAACCTCAGTGCTTCATCTGAGAATGAAGAGGGTCTGGGTCAGGACAGACTGGCTAAACTACACCGGCTGCAATACCCCTGCTCTCAGAACAGAACACTGAGAAGTTCTGGGTGGCTGTGTATAAAAGATAGTCATTAATTCCACACATTCAGGTAGCAAGGGGTCACCACATGAATTCAGAGGGCAAGCTTGCATGGAGAGGTGACATTCAGCATAGAAAGGGGCACACAGAAAACCCACAAAAGTGGAAAGGCTTATGCATAGGAGAGGCTAAGATGAGGCAGTAGCCTTTATTTGGATGTTGTATTTCATAGTTACCAAAGTGTTTGGACATACATTACTTCATTTAATCCTTACAATTCTCAGTTTCCCAGACAGGAAGTTGAAGCTCGGAGAGACAGTAGATAACTCACTGAAAGCCACTTAGCTACTAAGTTCCAGAGTTATGAACTGAACCACAAACTCTTTGTTGTCAAATTCTATTCAGTACTTTCATCTGCTTCCATGATGGTTTAGTTCTTTTACTTTGGCTACCTATTATGTTAAGCAAGCCAAGGACATCTGAAAAGGATGCAAGCCCCTTCAGGAGAAGCTGCTGAAAGGGCAGCCAGGGAGGCAAACTTACTGTCTCAGAAGGCCAGGCCCTTTTGCACCCACAGGGGACTGAGCTGAGTGGGCATCTGGCCCAGGGAAAGTTACCCTGAAGCCCCAGCAGTGAGCAGGGACATAGTCTAGGGCAAAAAGATGGGCTGGGTCAATTAATTTTTATCAGTCAAGAAAGTGAATTAGGAAACAGGAGAATGATACACTTACCTGAGAGAGTAAAGATTCCTATAAGGCAGTGAAGGCTAGAGGGGCCATCATGCTAACAGGCAAGCCAAACTTAGGAGGCACTACAAACTCAGAATGAGCAGAGGCAAGAAGGTGAAGGAAAGGTATAGATGGAATGCATGACAATGAGTGTTGGGAGGACAGGAGGATGTAGGCTTGGGGAGAGGAGCTTCAGCAGGAACCAGTAGTGAGGTCTAATTGTCCTGCATACCACACTCCACCATGGCTGAGTTTCTGTGGAGTCCATCTTGCTCACTAGTTGCTGGAACACCCATGCCTAATCTGAGCTATCTTGGGAGTGCTACTTTTCTAGCAACTCAATAAATTTAACCAAAGCTGCTAAGGCTGATGTAAAATGTTAAAAAGCAACTGCATGGTTATAAAATTCCAAACTCAGGGATTTCTAAAACCAAATGCATATACATGAAAAGCTCCATGGATCCTGACAGCTAAGTAAATAAACACTTTTAACACCAAAGACTGCCTGCATTTCATGGAACCAAGACACAAAAGGAAATGAGCTCTCTCCCTCACAAAACAAGCTGTGACTGGGAACTAACCAACTGTTTTGCAGTTTCAAAAAAAATTGGTCCAAATGGTGTTAAAGAGGTCAAAGGCCAATTTAATAATACACAGTGCTAAACTCTGTATGTGGGCTTAACCAGTTCACAAAGGGAGAGGTAAGCTTGTGAATCCCTACACATCAACCCAAAGGACATAAAGCAGTGCCTTACAAGTAGCTGCAGTTTGCTCAGTGGTGCCCACTGAGTGGCCACTGATCTGCCAAAAAACTTTCGTAGCATCAGGACAGAAAGACAGTGTCAAGGGTTTAGGACTGAAAATGCAGGGCCCTGGATATGATTCCAGGTGCTGCAGCTGCAGGCATTTTCAATTTCCTGAGTCATGGTTTTCCCACCTCTTGAACAAAAGCAGTGGACTAAAAGATCTTCAAGGTCCATCCCAGCCCAAAAACTGTAGAGGTATGATTCAGTATTATATCCCCGTGCACAGTTAGCTAGCCACTCATCCTAGTCTAAAAAGCCACAATTAAAAGTAGTCTGGCTACAGAACTTTAAGATTATTGTTGTTTTATTAATTACTGTATGTATCAGTCTGGGCACATGGCTACCCAGGTGTTAAACCTTCTAAAAGGGTCTGAACAGGTTACTAAAAATAAAGAAGAAATTGTTTAAAAGAAAAAGGAACTAGGATAGGGGACAGGGGAAAGGATAGAAGGGATAAGGGAAAAAAATGTAATTCAATTATACTATTAGTGTTTCTTAGTTCATTGAAAAAGGAAGATTTGTGTTAATATTGATTGGAGAAATTTTAACACCCACATCTTACACTCTGAATAACTACTTCAAATATAACAATATTCAATGTATTAATCATTGTTATTCTCCTATTACTGTTATGAAATTTTGTTTTATGTTTTTCCATTAAAAAATTTCTTTGCAAGGCTCATTTCTTATCTCACATTTAAAATAAGGTGAGGTCAAATGTATAAATAGGTATTTAACTGTCGGCCCCTTTTCTCTCTTACTTCCTTTTCTAAGAATCTGGAAAACCAAGGGCTTGTCTAGCTTCCTTCTGTAGATTTTCCAGTAAAAATACCAGGGGTTACACACTCTTCTTTATTGAGGACATCACTACACCTGGCAGAGCACCCGCATTCCCCCCAGGTTGGCCTTGTGCTAAGCCTGAAGCTGGCTACTGCGGAGGTGCAGGTCCACCTGCCCAGTGAGGGGGAGTGACGCTGATGGTCAGCTGGTAGGAAAGTGATTCATGTCGTTATTGTTAGGCTTATTATGCCTAACGAATAACATTCAGTGTTTTAAAGCTTCCAGCCTTTTTCTGCTGGGGGTGGATGGAACTTGGTAGTCTGTTTCCTTCAGCAGACCAACCCACATTTTGGAGAGATCTATGAGTTCAATACAGGAAAGAGATTTGCCCTGTATTTTACTATCCCTAAAACAGGGCGGTAAATAGATTTTTTCCTAAAGCCCTCTAAAGCCATTTTAGAGTACTTCCTGAAATGCCCATCTGACTGCTTCCCCCAGCTCCTTTGCATCCAGCAGGCTAGAGATGACACCCCCACAGTCACTTCTGGTGATGACATGCCCAGCCACCAGGGTCCAGACAGCCTTAGTGGCACTTTCACAGGGACTCTGCCAGTCCCCATGTTGTAGCACAGCAGGAACAGTGGGCAGAGCACTGGGCTAGGAGAAAGTGCCTCACCAGCCCGGTTGTCCTGGACCACTTTTTCCTCTATAAAATGAAATGCACTTGGCACCTGAGAAAAACATCTAAGAGCATCCTTCATCTTTGACTTTATTTTCTGACCCGTAGCTTGTCCCTGGAAGACTCCTGTGGTGGAGATGCATGGTGTGGTGTTTACCACTCTGGGCTCTGTGGCCTTTTGGGGCCCACTGTTTGCTCTAGACAGCACTGTCATCTGGAAAGGCATGCTGTTTAAATCTCTTCTAATATTTGTCTTTAACATTATAAGCACCTGAAAGAGATGAGGGGAAAGCCTAGCTCTCCTCTATTCCATCAGATAGCATCTCTTAGTTCTTATTTAAATTTCTCTTACAAAAAGTTTCTGGAAAACTTTCTTCTCTATTTTTAGTTTCTCTGTGTCTCAGAATATTTAATATTGCTTTAAGAACTTACAGTAAATGTTACCAATGAATCTACATTGTACACACATCCTATTCCTCTGACCACAGATCATTTCTTAATTACTCTTTGTTATTTACTCAACTAAGTAACAAATAGATCCTTGCTCCTCCCTATCACTTACTCTTGTAATCAATCTCTGTTCCACCATGTGTACCCCTGTGTGCATGCACACACACACATGCACACACAGACACAACTATTTAATGTCATCTTCCTTGGTTCCTAAATCACTCAAAATCTTCCCACCAAATCCAGGTGTGGTGGTATATCCCTGTAATACCAGCACTTGTGTTACAGGCAGCTCAGCTGAGCCAGAAATATTATAGGCAGTCAGATAGGGCTAAGGCCCTCGAAGAAGCTGGCACAGAGGACCAGATGTCTGATGACCTTGGAGGAGACCCACACCTCTTGCTGTGGGCCAGATCTCAAGACAAAGAATCAATTGTGCATCTACATCCTGGGGATTGATATTCTAATTAGTTCCCTCTTGCCCTGTAGCCACTATCCCATCCCTCTACACAGAAACCCAAGAATGTCTACTTCCTACGAGACTTGCTTTCCTGTTTGTCCCTAATGTAATCAATTTTACCTGAACTATTGATCTTATTGGCTAACTACGGTAATGTCCCACCTTATGCCCATCTGCCTTGTGAGTTTCCAGTCTTCCCCCACCTTCAACCCATGGTTTTACTCTATAAAAGTCCCTGGAAAAGACAGAGTCCTGGGCAACCCTCTCGGGACCCTTCTGTCTCTCTTCAGGCAGAAGCTTTCTCTCAATAAATATATTCTACTCTTCACCTCTGTTGTTCCTAAAATTCCTTCTTCAATTTTAGAGAACACAAACTCATGGACATAGTAGATTGGGAGTTTCATTCCCCTATATCACTTGGAAGGCTGAAGCAGGAGGATTGTAACTTCAAGTCCTGCCTGGACACCTTAGCTGGCTTTTCTTTTGCTGTCAGAAAATGTGAAGGCAAATTTATGTCTAACACTTGAAGAGGGGTTTGACCACATTGGCCTCTTTTTCATGACATGTTCTTGGTCTGGAGTAAGCTGTCTTCTTCCACACTACATTCCCAGCACCTTCTGGAAACCCTTCCTCCTCTGAGCTCAGTGCCAACACAGCCACAACCACAACCACAGACCCCACACAGCAGCTCCTGTCCACACTGTCGCCACCAGCAAGTCCACATAAATTCACTCTACATTTTAGTTCTAGACAAATGCCACTGGCACCTTTTTTTTTCTTTGCCTTGGATGGTATTTATCTACATTCTTCTGTCTTTCACAGACTGAAAATGTCTTAACAGTACAGTCTCTGCACTTTTTAAAATGTTCTCCTACAAAGTAGATTTTCAACTGTAGCTGATTGGTGCTTGCTGAAGTCCATGGAAAGTTCTGTACTTTGCTTTATAATATTTTTGATATTTCTACATTTTCTGCTTCCTTCGTCTGGACTGTTTAACTTTTTGATTTCACATCTTGCTTTGTGTTTTAATTAAGGTCACTTAATCCTTTTGGAAAGAGCTATATTTTAAATTCCTTTTACTGACGTATAGCTTTGGACTTTTCATTGCGCCATCAATTTTGAGGAAAATGCTTCATAATTCTTTAAGCATTGTTTTATGTTTTAAATATATATTTTGTCTTTTTTTGTGTTTCTGAGGCAGGATTTCACTATGCAGTTCAGGCTGGTCTTAAGCTCACTTTGTACCCCAGTGTGGTCTTGAACTCACAGCAATCCTCCTGCCTCTGGAGTGCTGGAATTATAGGAATGTGCCACCACACCCAGATCTTAAAATATATTTTACGTGTTAACAGGCTAAAACACAATGCTCCTTTTTGATATACAGAACAAGTTAGTTGAGAGTCTCAAGGAAGATTCTACTATACATTAATGCTCTATACAAAACACATGCAAAAGCCAGGGATTTAGCTCAGTGGTGTAAGTGCCTGCCAGGCAAGGACAAGGTCCTGAGTTCAATCCCGGGTAACAAAAAACAAATCACGCAAAATATAGAAGAAATTAATTACAGATTACCGCAGAAGAAATTAATTATGGAAGTAATGGATTGCCATTATTTCCCAATAATCACAGAAGGTATGGAAGAATCCATTCTTTTCTAATTTCTTAGTAATAAGACATTTTTTGAGGGCATTCTACTACCCAGTAAAAGACTACATTCCCTAGGGTCCCTGGTACTGCGTGCATACGTACAAGCAAGTTTCAAACAATAGGATGTGGATCTCAGTACCGGTACAAGCAGTCTCTTTAACATGGAAGATGATACTACTTCTTCACTTTTGCCCAGCCTGCTCTCCATAATACCATGTCGTTGACTACAAAAGCTAGTCCAAACCCTAGGAATAGTAAAGGAATGAGCTGGAAGCAGCCTGGGTATCTGATGACTTTATGGATCTTTCTTTTTTTTTTTTTTAATTTTTTTTTTATTTTGAAGGTAGTAGAAACACAACAGAACAAGACAGAACAAAGCCAATTGAGACAGTGAAGTGAGTTTGGTACAGAACTTCACAGCAGGTTACCGGGATAACAGTAATAGGTTCCATAGTATATCTCATTATCTTCACAATAGTTGTCTAGTCAATTAAGTATAGCAAAATCAAACCAAAGACAGAACATTATAAAATCAATCAAAAGAGAGTATTGAATAAAGTAAAGCAGTTAATCATAATGAAAACAAAACTGAAAACAACACTTGCTTTCAAAGAGAAGATAGAAGAGACACCCCATATTTGCTATGCTGCATACAGTCATCCTGCCAAGAGATGCTCAGACCTCTGTCCCCAGTTGCTAACGAGTGGTGGGGGGAGTTTGGGGTGTTTTATTCCAAGCCTGGGCACTGGTAGGCTTAAGAGACACTGCTGGGTCTCCTCCTGGCTCACACCAGAGGAAGGCCCTTACCAAGAAGGTGGGTGAATTGCTTCTTTGTGCCGGATCTTTCTTTTTTATGCGTGTTGGACAGCCTACTTTCAGGTATCAGTCATGTGAGAGAAAAATAAATTTCTCTAGTTTTTAAGCTAGTGTCATTGTGTTTTGCTTTTATATATAGCCAGGCTTTATAATCCTGATAGACATGATAGGTCTCTTGAAAGCAGATAAGGAAAGGTTGGAAATCCTTTTTAATTTCCATGGTTTTAAAAATTCTGATCCAGACTGAAAAGGAAATTTGAAGGCCTCTTAGTTTAAAGAATAATATCTTGTTAAGAAAGGGAGAGAAGGTGGGACATGCCATAGGGTTAACTATGAGTGCTTAGCAAGCAGGCATGTCTGAGATACAAGTAGTCCAAAACTCATGTGGCCAGAAGACTAAATAGATGGGATAAGTTTCACATCTGGTCATCCAGCTATTGCCCAGTAATTCTCCATCTAAAATAAATGCCTAGAAGCAAGCTGTAAATCAGCCTGAAAAGGAAGTATGGACAAACTGAGAGTAACTGATGATGACAAAATCTGAATGAGAATACCTGAACAGTTTTCTTCTTTATAAAATTTTGCTTCACTTCTATAGATTTTAAAATTTTAGTATAATATTTATAAGTTTATAGTGTTAAAGAAAATATATGTATGAAGTATCCCCCCATACACCTAATTGCCTGTACAATCATGTACTGATTTTCTAAATTATATTCATGGGGAGATTCTGTTGCTTTTCTACTTGTTAAAAGACCCAAATAGTGCCCTGGCATGAGCTATAAAAATTGCAAGAAAAGTACCAACAAGGGGATAATTAGCTTCTCAAGAGCTGGTCTATGATCTCTTAAATCTAAGTAGGATGAATATAATCAACTCACTTTTTTCTGGAAGTGATGGATATTGAATATAGGGCCTTGTGAATGCTGATCATATGCTCAACCACTGAGCTATATCCCCAACCCAATAAGAAAGACAGCTTTATTCCAAAAGAGACAGCCCCTGATGGCTACTAGGTTTTTCCTATGTGTAGCATTTCTTAATATGGGGTGGAAGCATTCATTTCCATATATCCCTATGTAAAACTTCTGAAAAACTCATGTCCTATAGCTGCTCACACAGTCAGCAGTCAAATCTTGCACCTGACATTACTTGTGTGCAGTTTTATCTCTTGTCCTAACAAATCTTCTATCCAAAGTTTGCATGCTCTGTGTTTTTCCTTGATGGAACTTAAGTTAATCCTGCAGGCTGTAGTCCCTTACCTGCCTGTGTGAATGCAGCCCTGGAAATTGCCCTGCAGAGGAGGGGATGTAGTCTGACCTGCCCTGGGCTCCAATTCCGGGAGCCTTTCCATCCCTTATTTCACTGGGCTCTGTCTGTTGCCCCTGGTTCTGAAACTTAGCTTATTTCCAGCTCTCCTGCCATCCATACAAATTTTCTTTTTGTCATGTTCTCTCCTTTCTTTTAAAGCACATTTTGGTATGGCAGCACCTCAATTCTAGGTAGCAACTTCCACATTAGCTCTGAGGGAGTAACATTCATACCACACATAGCAAAAAAAATTAAAGAATGAGATCTTAAAATAATTAATCATATTTGGTCTGACCTTGAAATTTCTATATCAGGTTTCTTTTGGTTAATATTTCCTTGGTATATCTTTTCCTTTCTTTTGTTTATTATAATATTGTTTTGGACCTGTATTTCTCTTTTACAATATGTACCTGAATTTTTATTAGAAGATTCCACTGAAAAAATGCTTGTATTGTAATTAATGTACCAAACCCATATGCATTATTGTGATTCCAACAAAACTAGGCATTTTTTCCTATCATGTTTTGTTTGCATACTCTATTTGACATCAGTTGTCTTTGCCTATTTATCTTGCTTTGGATTGATACTCCTCTTATTTTGGATTGGGTCTTTGAATTTGGGGGGGTGCTGATGTTTTCAATCCTTTATATGTTCTAGATATAAGTCCTTTGTCTGAGGGGTTGCTGGCTAAAATTCTTTCCCATTCTGTGGGTTTTTTTTTCACTCTGCCGGTGATTTCTTTTGAAGTGCAAAAATTTTTTAGTAAGATGAGCTCCCAGTTGTTGATCCTTTGAAGTATTTTCCATGTGGTTTGCATTTTGTTTATGAATTGTTTGCCTACCTCTATGTCTCCAAGATTTCTACCTACCTTTATTCTAGTAGATTTAGTGTTTCTATTTTAATATTTAGATCTTTATCCATTTTGACTTTACGTTAGTGCATGGTGATAGACATGGGGCTAGTTTCAGTCTTTGGTATGTGAAAAGCTAATTTTCCAGCACCATTTATTAAAGAAGCTATCTTTTTTCCAGTGAACATGTTTAGCCCCTTTGTCAAAGATAAGGTGGCCAAGTATCTTTGTAGTTGTTTCTGCACCTGCTAACGTGTTCCACTGATCCTCAGGTCTGTATTTTTTTGCCATTACCATGCTGATTTTATCACAGTAGCTTTATAGTATAATTTCAAGGCAGGGATTGTGATGCCTCCTGCCTTGCCTTTGTTGCCCAGGTTTGCTTTTGCTGTTCTAGGTTTCTGTTTCCAAATGAATTTTAGGAATGTTTTCTTTAGATCTATGAGGTATGTTAATGGTATTTTGATTGGGATTGCATTAAATCTGTATAACAGTTTTGGGAGTATGGCCATTTTTCCTATGTTGGTTCTTCTATCCAAGAACAAGGGATAGCTTTCCATTTCCTGACATCCTCTTCAGTATCCTTTTTTATACTACTAAAATTTTCAATGTATAGGTCTTTTACATCCTCTGTTAGGTTGATTCCTAGGTATTTTATTTATAGGATGCTATTGTGAAAGGTGTTATTTCCTGTAATAAAATCAACATGGTACTGGAATAAAAACAGTCCTGAGGATCAATGGAATAGATTGGAAGATACAACCACAACCACAAACTCACTCAACCACCTTATCTTTTATAAAGGGGCCAAACATGCTCGCTGGAAGAACGACAGTCACTTTAACAAATGGTGCTGGAAAAATTGGCTATTCATATGCAGAAGACTAAAACTAGACCCATGCCTATCACCATGTACTAAACTAAAATCTAAATGGATCAAAGATCTAAATATTAAAACAGAAACACTAAATCTGTTGGAAGACAAAGTAGGTAAAAATCTCGAAGATATAGGGGTAGGTAGAGAATTAATGAACAAGAATCAAACCATATGGGAAATACTTCCCATAATCAATAACTGGGACCACATCTTATTAAAGACTTTCTGCATGTCGAAAGAGATTTCCAGCAGAGTGAAAAGAAAACCCACAAATTGAGAAAAAGTCTTAATGGACTGTCCCTCAGACAAAGGACTTCTGTCTAGAACTTATAAAGAATTAAAAAAAATCAGACCCTCGAAATTCAAAGACCCAATCCAAAAATGGGCATCCAAGATGAATACACAGTTCTCAGATGAAGAAATACAAATGGCAAATAAATACATGAAAAAATGTTCATCATCATTAGTCATGAGAGAAATGCAAATTAAAACCACACTGAGATTCCATCTAACCCCAGAAAGAATGGC
>PVJX010000376.1:0-198944 GCA_004027295.1 Dolichotis patagonum | reverse complement strand
TATGTGATATATGTGCACCCATGTGCACCCATGTTTATAGCAGCACAATTTGTAATAGCCAGATCTTGGAAACAACCTAAGTGCCCATCGACTGAGGAATGGATAAAAAAGTTGTGGTATTTTTATACAATGGAGTACTACTCAGCTATAAAGAATGATCACATTGAGATATTTATAAATAAATGGACACAACTTGAGACCATACTCATAAGCGAAATAAACCAAACTCACATGTGTAGATACCATATAGTCTCCCTAGTATGAGAGTTGGTAAGAGTATATAAGATTTTATAATAATCATGATTCCCCATTTCATTGCTTTAAAGCCTTTCAATGTTTTCATTCATCAGTTGGAATGGTTCTATTCTGTTTTGACTTTATTATGTGTGATGGTATGAACAGTGGTTTTGAAGAAAACAAAACATTATGGCAGCCATTGCTCATTTAATATCGTCTTGCTTAGAAGTCTTACCATACTTCTATTAGTCTATTACCATTGGTTCTATCATGCTGTGCCTTACTGGGATTTTAATATATGTGATAGTATAAACAAATTTTTTATTGAAAATGAGATATTACAGTAGCCATTGATCATTCTCTGTTATTCGGTTCAGAATGCCCTGTAATTCTTTCATTCTTTTGAATGGTTTTACACTATTTTGTTATATTTGATGTTATTGTATTTGAAACTATGCTCAACTATATCAGAGAAAGAGATATTTTGATAGCTACTGTAATGTCCGGTTGTCTTATTGTAAAGTGCTGTGTTGCTTATGTTGTTGCATTCTGACCTGCTTTGTTCTGTCCTCTTTTGTTTTATTCTCTTTAAAATAAAAAAAAGAAAGGTATTATTTCCATAATTTCTCTCTCAATGAGTTTGCTTGTGTACAGGAATACTATTGATTTTTGAGTGTTGACTTTGTATCCAGCTCCACTGCTGAATTTGCTTATTAACTCTAGTAGTTTTTTGATAGAGTTTTTGGGGTCCTCTATGTAGAGTATCATGTCATCTGCAAATAGTGATAATTTAACTTCTTTCTTTCCTATCCTTATTCCTTTTATTTCTCTCTTTTGTCTAATTGCTCTGGCTAAAGTTTCCAGAACTATATTGAGAAGAGCAATGATAGTGGACATCTTTGTCTTGTTTCTGATTTTAGAGTGAAAGCTTTCAGTTTTTGTCCATTTAGTATGATATTGACTGCTGGTTTGTCATAGAAGCAATCTGTGTTATGGCTGAGACCTCCAGTTCAGATAGGCCTTTACTTTCTCTAAACATCAGTCTTCTCTCTTCATCACTTCACTTCTTATTCAGAGTAGTGCCATGACCAAGCCAGTATACTCAGTTCCCTTTCCCTTTCTGCTCATTCAACCCAGATTATATGATAGATGTTCCACACATTTTAAAAATCAATGTATAAGCAAATGAATAAAATCAAGCATATATATAGTTAATTCACACTCCTGAAGCAGGGCCTTCACACTAAACTACACCCCCAGTCCTATTTTAAATTTTTAAAATTTTTGAGACTGAGTTTCACTAAGTCAGTAAGTTGTACAGTCTAGGCTTGAACTTGTGATCTTTTTGCCTCTGCTTCCCAGACTGTTGTGATTACAGGGATGTATCACCATGCCTGGCTCTCAAGAGTTCATGGTATTTGAGACATGTTCTTAGGTAAAACAACCTCTGTAGCATTAGTCAGTACCTTTCCTATATGAGGTTAAGTAAGGTCATATCCATATCATGTAAGCATCTACTGTGTAGAATGTCTTGCTAGTAGAGCACTCTACAGGTTAACATGAGCGTAATGTAACTAATTTCGCTCTAAAATACAAAAGGGCTTGCTGAGACATTCTGTCCTAAAAATTGGTTCTCTAAGTCTGGACATGTTTCAAGATTGCTCATCTTTATATTCTAACTAGACACTGAGATTAGCAATGCCTCACTTTTTATAGAATGTAGCATTTATCCATGCATGGGGTTTGTAGAAATTAGGGAAGCAGGAATAACAGAAAACCATAATGAGCTATGAATAATTACTTCAACTTGTGTATCTGAAATACACACACACACACACACACACACGCACAAATCTGCTGAGTAGAGTACAAATTTGAATACCTGTCTCAGAGGCAAAATGTAAATATTTAGTTAGGGCCAAAATGTGTACTATTTGCAAATATGATGTGATGCTAACTCTGAGGGTGGGTCATTCTGATGTTCACCAAATATTTCCAGCTCTCTGTCTTCTGAATATATAACTCCACTGTTTTTCCTGGCTTTCTTGTAGTTGGTTGGCTAGAGCCATGTGACTAGTGCTAGCAGTGATACCAAGTGACTTCCAGCCTAAGGCATTTAACTGTGGGTGCAAGAACCTTCAGAATTCTCTTTCTGTCTTGGACGGTAACTGGCAATGTTAGAGCCTGGTCTATAAGCCAAAGTCCCTGACTCTTTGTATTGAACAGAGCTCCCTGCCAATATGCATCATGAACAGTAGTGTTAGTAAGAAATAAATCCATGTTGTTTTAAGTCACCAAAATTTTAGAGTTGTTTGTTAACTACAGCATAATCTGGTTTTATCCTGACAGATATATCTGCTTTTGTTCTATTCTCTGGATAGAATTATCTTGGGGATGAATACTGATAAGAGTCCAGGATCACTAAGTGATAAAGTTAGGAAAGAGAGGTCCAAGCACGGTGATTCATGCCCGTAATCCCAGAGCTTTGAGAATTTAAGGCAGGAAGATTGCAAGTTCAAGTACCGCTTGGGCAGCCTAGTGAGACTGTCTCAAAATATATAACTAAGAGGGGCTATGGATGTTCAGTGGTAGCAGGTGCCTGGGTTTGATCCCCAATACCACAAAAAGAAAAAAAGTACTGACGGACGGACGGAAGGAAGGAAGGAAGGAAGGAAGGAAAAAGATATAGATAAAATGGAAGCATACTAAGACAAATACATATTGAGTGCAACAATTTTGGCAGACTCAGATTTTATTGTTGTTACTACTGCTATCATGATTATTATGATTAGTTTTTAAAAAACACTCTGAAGATTATTATCATTATATTCAATGACTCATCCTTGATGGTAGACATATAGAAGGAAGAGAGATCATTCTAATTTTTAGGCCACTCAGGCTGATGTAACAGCTATTCCTAACTTGTACATCATGAATTTTGTTCTCTGTTTGTTTTTTCTCCTAAGCAGACTATACAATTCTCTTAGTTAAGGGTATTTTATACTCTTTTCATGTACTTTTGGAACAGTCCTAAAGCACAACAAAATCAAGATGAAGGCTGACTTTCCTCGTTACCAGGGAACTGGCATCAGAATCCACTGTTGTCCATGACTGACTCAATAGATAGGTCGATTTGCACATTTTCTTGGAGCTTCCAGAATTAATGTGAACCATGAGCATGGGGGTAGGGAAGGCCAGAGTGGGGAAGTGCATTTTAAGTCAACACTGTCTTTGGAGTATAAGTCTTTCTTATTGGCAACCAACTCAGTGAAGCAAACCAAATGAGAGATATTCTTCAAATCTGATCCTTCACATTTGTTTTGGTTTTTGGGACATGTGTTCTGTTAGGTTTATTTTCCTTTTCATTGCCCCTGGTCCATGATACTTTTACTTTTTCATTTAGCATTCTTAATCAGAAATGATCCAAAGAACTCCCCTCAAATCAAGTGGTTAACATTAAAAATTCATGAGTGGGTAACAGAATAAAAGGTGTATTGAGAGGAACCATCATTTATCAGAATTCTCTGAACTGTCATTGACCAAATCTCACTGAAGTTTCCCACACCTGGCTATGCACCTGGGCTTTCACTGTCTACTTGTTCTTTTGATTTTATTTCTCTTGATTAAACCCTCTTTGCTACGTTCAGTTGCCATTCCTGTTTACCTGTCCTGACCCTGAAACTCAAGATTCTAGCTTTGCCTATCAGCTTGTGCATCAAATCTGCCTTCTATCCTAACATTATCTGGAACTCAAGGAGCATGCTACTTGCTTTTGCCAAGTATGACATTATTCTGCAGAACTCCTTTCTACTCCTCTACAGTGCAACAGAGGCACTTTCTTATGGTCTGTATCTATTAAAGATAGATATTTCTCTCTGTATTTTTGTGCACTTAGGAGATTACATTTACTCTGTGTATTATGCAATTATACTTATAAGCATTAGTACACACATGGGGAATACCATGAAAAACAGCAGATGATGATCCCTGCCTCACATACTATCACAATCACCAGTTCAATTACTAGTGTTGATGACATAGATCCTACAGGACTATACTGATTCTTCATTCTCCTAATGATTTGTATCTACATGTAAGTTTGTAAGTTTTTGTATTCTATAGATGAAGTCGGAGACACATTTAAAAGTAAATTTTTATCAAGCCAAAAGATGGTTGACTCATACCAGGTAGGGTTAGAACTACCTTAGTGAGCACATGTATTAATCCAAGATAATAGAAAATAACCAAATGTTGCATTCAACTTCTCACAGCCACAGAGAGAATGTGATCTTGTTGCTACTACACCACCTGACTCCTGACTAGGATCTGAATTGGGATTGACTTGTCCCATGCAGTCCTTGTCTGAAGGGGTTAATCAATGTCACGTACAGCTCTAGGAGACAACTTCCCAGACTTAGTCTTGCAATGCATCTCTAGAGATAAAGCTTGGAACACTTACACAATGAATGGGAGGATGTGTGCGTGTGTGGGTTGGTATCCTGAGCTCCTCTCTTATTTGGCTTTAGCCTCAATAACTTGTCTGGTGGGGGACAGAATGATATAGCTGGGAGAGGAGGAAGCCAAATTCTCTTTAACTCCCAAGTCTGCTGCCTAAATTTAATGAGCCATAAGTGGGGTATGGGAAGAGGAAACAGAGAAGCTACATTTATACCACAACTGTGAGTGGGCATCTTCCTGCTGCCAGGGACTCAGATCTAGGTTGAGCATATCTATTAGCTAGGTCCAAGGAACAGATTCTATATGAATTATGATCCCAAGGAGCTAGTGAAAATGCTTCCATTTCTTTACTGGTCTCCTGGGGGCACTGTCCTGTTTGTGAAAAAGCTAAATGGGGCTTTCTCAATCTTTGTCCCAGGGACTGGGGTGGTTTCATGTAGGCAAGGTTGGAAACTGCTTCCTCCCACCGCTGATTTTTACTGAGCCCTGGGTTCAATCCTCTGCATTGTGGTCTGTACCTCTTAAGGACAAAATAAATACTTTATTATACTGCAATGCAAGAATATGCAATGCTTTTTTCAGTTTCTAGAGATACTTTACATACTCTACTCCATAAGCTTTTGATTCCTAGACTCATATAGAACTTGGACCAAATTTTGATTTATTTTCAAGACTCTCACATGTGAATTTGAGGGAGGTGAATGACCTCATAGGGTGAGGTTCTTAGCATTCTGAATGGAATCCAGATCCCTCTTACCTGGGCCAGCGTCACATCAAGAAACACTCCCTTCAACTCCTAGTAGGTGCTGGAAGTATAGTCTCAGGTTTCCACCCTACTTCCAGGGCCTGTTCCTGGGGACCCTCTTGGCACCAATGGAGGCATGAATGCTGGGAGAGGGGCCATCTTATCTGAGAGCTCCTACGTGTTCTTAGATTTTTTTCCCCATGGTGCAGGGCATGGAACCCAGGGCTCCATGCATGCTAGGTAAGTGCTCTACTACTGAGCTATTCCCTCTGCCTCTCCTAGATAAAACTGTTTCCTCACAGTCTTCATGCTTTTTTGGTGGCAATAATGAAGAAAGATTTCTAAAACCCTCTGTTATAACAGCACCCTCACCCCACCCTCTCCTCCAACATTCACAGCCTCATTACCACCATCTGCCTTGAGACCATCTGGGCGAATTTCATCATCCCTCTATCCCTGAGTGTGTCATCCCCAAAACTCAGGCCAGCCATTTGCATAGACTCTGGATTGCTGTGGGAGTCTCCAGAGTCCTAACCATCACATTGCTTTGGGCATAACCCTTGATATTCCTTCCTCATATCACATGGTTACGAAAGGGACTGTGTCCACTGTCATTACTTTTGCTGTCTGATCTCAGTCCTTCAAACCTCTCCTCTCACTCTTGGTTTCCAGTGATTTCTTTTATAAAAAATGTAATACAGAAGACATAAGTTATTCAGATTTTTGAGGTCTGGGATGTGATAGGAAATGGGCTGTGGTGATAGTCAAAGTAGTCATGTCTGCAGTCCATCAAACTCACTAGTCTAATTACCTTCTCACTTTATTTTCTCAAGATTCATTCCTCAGAAGCCAGAAATGTTGGATGGGTTGATGATCTCTCCTAGAAGGCATGCACCCATTTAGCCTGCTGAAATGTCATCATTTTTATTCTGCAACACCAGCTAAGCAATTGGACACTGCAGGGGTCTCTTTCTTTAGGGACCTATTCCATCCCGAAGACTGCTTGTGTGGCCTGGCATGACAGGGACAGTATCTAGATCTTGATGACAGCCTGGCTTTGAGGCTTATAGTCTATAGCTTTCCCATAAGTTGGTGGGTTGAATAGTTTTATAAATACCAAAAAATAAAAGCAACATGTCAGAATCATCAATGCCAAATGGGAACATATGGAGAGATGGAACAGTAGAAAGATTTCTACTTCCATTGCTAACTTACAGTTGGCCTTAGAGAAACACAATTGTAGAAGTCAATTTTAACACTAATTCACTCCTTTCAGGGTCAAAATCACCCACATAAGTCCTCATGAACCTATGAGATACTACAGCAATGTATAGAGTGCCATGCAGATGCAATCTAAACTGTACTTCTATATGAACTATGTTTAAACTCCAGGCCATCTTTGTTTTTCCCTTAACCACTGTAACCACCATCAAGCAGAACTCACTCTGTCTTCACCAGAAAACTCCACATTGTACTTGGGTAGAAGGACAATGTAAATAAAGATCACCGCAACAGGCACCAAAATCCTTGGACATCCTTATAAATAGAAATTACACTCTTTATTCCATCATCTCAGAAACTCAAAGGCAAATACATACAAACTCCCTCCCCTAGCACTATTTCTGACCCTGGGGATATCATTATTCATGTCCAAACCCATCCATGCATTTGGCATGGATGGAAAATTATGCTGCTAGTACTCTTGGTGATCATGAGTAAGACCTGACATACACTGGTGATGAGAAATTTCCCTCCAGAGTCAGGACAGGTATGCAGGATTGGTGAAAACAAGACTTAAGGACAGATCTAAGAACCAGCTATATATCTTCTTTGAACCCCTGACTTGTGATTCCTTAAGTCACAAAACCCAAATCTAGGAAGAATGGTGTCAGAGCCCAGGAAGACCCTTTGAGCTGCAGAGACACATGAAACTGCAATACATTCAGGTGGCCAATATAAGCAAGAAGGAAAGTATGTTAGAGGCCACTTGTCCTTTGCATCTGTCTACACTTTTGGCTTTCTAAACTTGTCCTCCTTCCTAGAGTATGGATTTGCAATTTTTCTAAAATTGCTGGCCTTTAACACTTATGCTATGCATATATATTTTGGTACACACAAGCATGCAAGCACATACTCCCACGTTATTGGATCATGGTCTGAATCTCTTCTGATGTTCTCTGACACTAACCAAGCTAGTCGAATCTCCTTCATTCTACTGTCTTCCCTTCAATCCAGTCCATTTTCTTATAGGCTCAGTCCCTGTGTTGCAGTTGGCATGAATTATATTTTTTAAAGCATTTCTTCATGTACATTGTGGAGTCTAAAACTTAGCAAATGCATGTTTGAATCTTTTACCAATATGGAATTTATAATAACCCCATTTATTCAATTTTACATGGTCACGAGTGAAATCTAAGTATATATAGTAGATGTGAGATCCTAGAATAGCCCCATGTTTACCTTGGTTTTGGACTGCTAATACATGCTTATCTCTGCAGGGGCCCAGAACTCTAGAATAGTGTTCCTCATTCCACCTTACTCTTCTCCAGGTATGTTCTCCTTTCTAATGGTGTCCATTTTATGTTGAAGCTCAGCTAACTGATGAGTGCGTACAGCTAGTACAAAGAATGAAAATGGGGAGCAGCTCCCATGGACTACAATTCACATCTAGAATACACCCGAGTGTTGATTATTTGTGTGATTTAGAGAGCAACTCTACTATATGACATGTTCTTTGAGGACAGCTTTACTTCTAACCCATCGGACAGGGCTGATGCATAGCAAGTGCTTAACCTATGTTTATTGAATAATTGAGCGTGCAGAGTATCAGTGGTTTGGGAGAGAAATATAGGGGGAATTCTACACATTAAACTTCTAAAACCATGAGCTCATAGACAGTAAAAGACCTCAAAAAACAAAAAAGAGGAAGCACCTGAGACACACAGGTTCACCATCAATGAGTGTCAACAGGAGACCTCACGGGCAAGTCCTAGGAACGACAATTTTATTCTTTTCATTTTTTGTGGGGGAGAGGGTATATTTGAATACTCTAGAATGTGATTTCTTGGTCAATGGATTTAGCAAAATCCACTCTCATTTTGCTGTGTGTTTAGTGATACAGCAAACTTTCAATTATCTCCACTAATGGAATGGAAGCAATGGTATATATAATCAAAATGTCATTTCTATTTGGCTTTGAAGTATTATGTGTGTTTTTTTCCTAGCAGGTTTGCTCTCATAATGAATAGTTCTAGCTGAGGTTAATAATACAATGAGTTGGTATTTTCTCTGTATAAAACCTTGTAGGAGAAGAGGAGAAATGTGCTTATGTTAGAGGAAATCCATGCAGTTAATCACCATAGTTAATCACTCATGTGGATGACCTACTTGCAGTAAGTGGTATTTTGAACACAATATAAGGCAGACAGCACCTACATGTCCCAGATCTTAGTGACCCAGGACTCAGCTATAGCTAGTGTCATGAAGAACACCAAGCTAAGAGCAAGGCAACTGGGGTTCTTAGATTTGATGGCCCATTGGAAGCCACATAACCTTTTCATGTTCAATTTCTCTTATCTGTAAATTGTGACCATGACACCTGCTCTGCCTACCAAATAGGTTAACTGGTTAGGAGGAATTAGTGGGCAGAAGGACTTGTGATATAAAAACAGCTATGGAAATATACAAAAATGAAGGATTGTTTGTACTTCTTTTTCTGGACATGTTCCTTGCCTTAACTCCTCCTTGTTTGGGGTCTTGGGCTATGGCTTCTGAACTCTACTCCATTAATAAATAGTTTCATTCCTTAAAGATTTTGCACTGCAAGGATAGTTACATTGCTATTGATCATGCATCCCAGTGAATACCACATAATTTCTCATGTAGTAGTTTCATTTTAGCAGGAACTTTCTAGCTATAGTGACTTAGTGATGTTTGCAGTGTGGATCCTGCCCCAGAAACAGTGTTATCTGGGAATTTGTAAGAAAACCAAACTTGTGTGTTCAGCCCAGACATATTAAAGCATAAACTCTAGGAATGGGATCCGGCAATCTGTGTTTTGACAAGATCTCCAGGTGATTCTGATGTATACTCAAACTTGAGAACCAGTGCTTTTGCCCAAAGAAGAAAAGAGAAAGTTAGGAACTGGGCACTGGGACCTGCCAGAGAAGGTAGTTTGAAAACCTTTCAAGTCACACTATACTGCTAGATATTCAGATCTGGGCCAGAGTCACATGTTAAACCTTATTAAATGCACTGTTTGTCACACCTACAAAGAGGGTATCATTTTATCATTGACTTGTTCATATACATGTATATTATTCAAATATGTATGCATGTGTATGTGTATATACATATGTATATAAAATGATGACCCAATACCTCGTTTTGTCAGGGAGATCTTTTCCTCAGCACTCTAATTAAAAATGCATCGCTACCTCCAGCCTGCTCTACCTTTCTTATTTTTATTTGCAGCATTTATCACCTCCTAATATGCTGTGTTATCTACTAGCTATTTATTGTCTGTTCCTTCTTGTGAGAATGTATGATCCACAAAGGTGGTCTATTTTGTGCATTGCTGCTGTGTCCTTAGCTCTGAGAACTGTGCTTGGCAGCTAGGATACACTCAATTAATGTTTATTGAGTTAATGAGTGAATGAGTGAGTAACTGATAGGTCTGGAAGATGAGGAAATATTCTAGTCAGATCAAAACATGGAAGCATCGTATACTTCCTCATTAGGCCGCATCCTTACAGAACGGGAGCTTTGCCTTTCTCTGTTTTTACTGTGAGCTCTGAGTTAAGTCTGCAAACCTCGGTTTCATCAGAACAACCTCAGGGATTTAGTTCAAAATATACTGTTTTTTGTTTGTTTGCTAGAAATGAGAATACTATTCTGACTGATCAACATGTTTATATGGATGGTTAGGGTTGGGCAAAAGTCTATAGCTATGCGATAGAAAACACGACACAGTAGATGAAAAGGTACTGTAAGAATAAAAATTCAGGAGTTTTGAGTTCTAGACTTTCTTCTGCTCTAACCTGCAATATGGTCTTGGCAAGCTGCTAGGGTAAATAGCATTTCTGGGTCAGTTTCATCTCACGACTTCATGGTCCCTTTCAGTGGTTATTATGTAACATTTTATGTGGGATGAGAGCAGGGACTGCTTTTTCTTCTAATTCATAATTCCTAGCACTTGAAGGCTCTCTGTAAGTATCTGCTGCTGAGTAAACAAATCCTTATGAAAACCACACGATGGCTATAGCCTCATCAGTCTGAGAGCTTATACTACCAAGTGCCAGGTATGTGAACATACGCTGCAAGACTCTGCCCTGGGAGAGCTCTTCAATCACAAAAGGAAGAGCAGTACGCTGGCTGTGCCCTCAGGGCACAGAGAAGTTGGCGTGCTTACCAATGTGGACAATATAGGAAGGTGTGCAAGGAAGAGCCGAGGGCGGGCACCTGGGCCATCAGCCCAGAGCAGTGCAAAAGCATACATTTGGCATGGCAGACCTGGCTATGAACCACATATCTGCTATTTTTCTTGCTGCATAAGTTTGTTCAAATTATTCCTCTTAGCTTTAGACTCATCTTTTAGAAAGTGAAGATGGTACCTTCCTAGTATCTGATGTGTTAAGGAAACGGAAGCCTCATTGTCTGCTTCTGCCTTCGTTTCCCTTTTACAAGCTTTTAAGCCATCAGGTTTCTAACAGTGCCTTCTTTACTAAAGAACTGACCTAAGTTTGTTACTAGCTTATAGGAGTTCCCTAATCAGTCTTGACTAATGGGGTATAAGAACTGAGATAAAAAGTGTATCTCAAAATATCCACCTTTGGAAATATACCAGTTTGCCTAATACGATTTATAACTTGTTATGACTTGATAGAAAAAGATACAATCTTGAAAATAAAAATTAGCAATTGATTATCATTTGAAGATGCTGAGACTGTCATGGCACAGAATGAGTTTAAACTTGGCTGGTGTTTCTTTGGCTGCCTTTGTCTCTCCTTGTACCTTGCATTTTGCACCTTGCTCCCTGTCTCCCTCTCTGGTAGAATGAGGTATACATCTGTTCTTCCCCTTTGACCACCCTTCCACTCATATATATTTATATATGATCAACTTTATGCTGGAAAACAAATTCGGTTGCTAGGCAACCAGAAGACAAATCTCTGTGTTTGGTATGATTCTTATTAGTGACTGCAGTCACAGTGGTGGCGCCATCATGCCAGACACATGCTCAGTGCATCTGTCCCAAGTTTGACAGATCTTTCTGGAAAGTGGGATGGGTAGGTTTTTGGCAGAGAATTAGGGGCCTCAGCACTCAACAGAAAGTATTTATAAATCACTGTATATCAACAGCCTGCTTTAGAATAATTTTATTAGAACACATTCAAGAAAGTGACATATGGAAAAAAGACAGCAGCAATTCTCAGTCATGCAAATGCCCGTATTAAGGTTCTTCATCGGATTTATATTCAAGTACAAAGACAGTCCTTTCCTGAGCCAGGTGCAATTCCAGAGAATGACACTTTGCCTTGAGAGCATGTATCCTTCACAAAGTTCAGAACACTGAACAAGTCACATCCTCACAATGAGATTGTGAGATACATAGAAATGTAAACTTTTAAGGAACCCCTTCCCCTACCCACCCCCATAACCCAGCCTGGAAAGTGAGCCCAACTTCAGGACCTCTTAGAAATAAGATTTAGCCTATTTTTTAGTGGGCCTTAAAAAAAGGTTAGAAAATGAGTTTATATATGAAATGGAATCATCTTTGCCTCCTGTCTTGGTGTGGGGTTTCTGTGAAACTGCATTAGGGGATGGGGTTCTCTCTTGAGTGTTGTGGAAGTTGGAGGACTTCTTTTATCTTTTATTATGAAAAACTGCAAACATACAAAAGAGGGGGAGAATGCTATGGTGAACACACGTGTACCTATCATTTGGTTTCAACAATTATCAATATGTGCCCAGTCTGTTTTCTTATATCTTCTTACACTTCTGACTACCCTCAAAAGGACAATTTGAACCAAATACAGGCCAGGAAGAATGGCTTTTGCCCTGGAGTTCGCAGAAGGGAGTAAGGAGAAAGAGGAGCTGGGAAAACATGACCAAAAACAGGGATGCTGAAGAAACAGAAAATTTTGAGGGGAAGTGGCTATTGTCAATGTTTGGAAAGGACTAGAGTTAACTCCTATCTTCTCTATCAGAAATCATCTCCCTTCTTCTTCCCTGTCTGTGATGATATGGGGGAGACAAGTTAGAGGAGTATGATGGGTGTGTTTCAATTTGGGTCTACTGTTGATTCAAATATTTAACCTGGAGAAGAATTAGAGAGACAAACCTGTCCATTCATGTTGCAAATTTGTAAGGGCAGCAAGGATCTGAGGGTACCTGGTGTTCACATTATAAGATGAGGAGTACACTGGGCCATGGGGCCTCTCATAGGCCCCTAGTGTCCCATCATTTTAGACTTTAGAGAGAACCTTGGAAACCTCAGATTGCACCCAGGAGAGAAGCAGGGTGAGCTCACCCGAAGGGTGAGCCCATAGCCCAGGTGGGCAGAGTTTGCTTGTTGCCCTCTGAGCAAAGGCTGCACCCCACACCAGCCCTGCCAGAGCAGTCTCAAGAGAAGTGGGTGACTGGAGTCCTGGTGGGAGGTCCCAACGGCGCCACGGCTAACCCGGTGAGCTGCAGGGACAAGTCCCAGGTTGCGCGCTAAACGTAAGTGGAGAAAGGATCTCCAGGTCCCAGGTGCCACCGAGGAACAAGGTTGCCATCCTGTTAAGAAAAGGGCTGGGCTCTGTGATTTGAATATGACTTTGCAAAAATCTGCATGAGATCCCGTAGCCCTTTACAGAAAACACAGTTAAATCATCAGTGCACTCTACTGTATTTCAAGTAACCCAATGCACAGAATACAACCTGGGAAGCACAAATCCATTCTTTTTGAAGAAATATGGGGGAAGAAGAGTGTTCTACAAGACACACTTTGGTTTGAAGGTTCAGAAGAAGCCAACCATGTCCAGAATCCATATGAGGATCAGTGATTGGCTGCTTCTAACTTTCTCAGCACCCAAATCATATCCTCCAGCCTGTTAGATTCCTGAGGATCAGTCCTGCAGTGGCTTCCCAATGTCCCAGACACATAGGCAGGAGCAGAGCCAGAAACAATACAAACAGGGAGGCATTCAACAGAAGGTTCTATGTGACCCTTAATACCTATATCATATACTCCATTATGTTTTCTTGCTTAAACTCTTTTAAGGTCCCCATGCTCCATTAACAGGTCTTGCTATAACATTCAGTTGGGGGAAAGAAACTGAGAAAAGTTCATTCATTTATGTAGCAGATGTTTGGCAGTAATGGACATGAAATTTATGATTTCAGGTGCTACCAGGGGCCATGATGCGTAGTAATCTGTAGGTTTTCTAAGGCATGTGGTTGATTGGATCAGACAGCCAGGCTGGTAGAGGGAGAGAGGACTGAGTAGGTGAGCCAGAGTGGGATCTATGTTAGAGACCCAGCCTCCATATCCCAGTGTGGTTTACGCCTTCTGAAGAAATGAATCATTATTTTTCTAAGAAAAATGGCCTTTCAAAGAAAGTCAATTTCTAGGACCTCTGGAGGAGTGAAATATTCTAAATGGCAATGGCTTTCAGCCAAGACAAAAGTTGAGGGTAAATCAGAGCATGATCTCACATTTGACTGGGACTCAGTTCTGTGATATTAAAGGCTCCATCTTACTTGCCACAGAGAGATGAAAAAATCAGTCTAAAATGCCCAGTAAGAACTTCAGCCATGCAAAATCTGTTCATTTATCACAGAGAACATTTCAACAACAAGGTGAGATGGTAATTACCCTGAGCTTCATGGAAAATACACTTAGGATTCAGAAAGGAGAAGAGATTCTGAGGAGAGACAGGAGCTATATACATGGGTGTGTGAAGTAATTCATGACCAAGGCACCTGAAGGCCCACTAACCAACTCGTTTCATCAGGGCAAAAGGGGCTTCAGAATTTTAAGTCACATTTTCCTTCGTAAAATGTTACACTAACCCAAGACAGGAAGGTGGCTTGAGTCATTCTGATTAGCTAGTCCTTCACACCATAATTCACTGGCATTCTTAGGTTAGTTTATGTGCTATAAGGTCTATAGATTTTATGTTAATGGGAAGATTCAATCATTTTATAAATACTGAATGGGCCTTCTGCTGTATATATAGTTGTTAGAATTCTAAAAGGGATAAAAGTTTTAAAATATTTTTTACCATTATCAATACCTAATATTTATTACCACATGCCAGGCAAAGTGCTGAGAGTGTACATGCATCATTTCACACCCTATGGAGTGGGTAATACCATTGCCCTCATTTTGCAGACTTAGGTCTGTAGAGGTCCTGCAGATGATCATACAACTGGTAAGTGGAGGAAGGTAACAGACCAGAATGAAGGTTTGTTTGATGGTTCTTAACCATGGTGCATGTTATTAAAAGAGAATCCATCTGCTAAATGGTGTTTGGTACATTTGTATGATTGATTACAAAGATCTTAGAAAACATCCCTCACATAAAGATTATCTTATCCCTGAGGATCTAACTTGAAGTAGTTAGGGTCACTTTATTACACATATTCATTAGGTTTTATAGAAAATTTCATATACCCTTTTAGATCTCAAGTTGTGTTCATCTCTGTACTTGCAAATCTGATGATGATTTGATGTATGAGATACCCAAGAAAAAAAACCCACACAGGCAAACTGAACACTTGTTCCCTAAGATGGTAAGAAATCACATACACGTTTACATAGGAAGCCATCATTATATAGTGCCCAGTTATTGATTTAGAAGTTAATATCACTGCATAGCTCTTAATATCAAAAATAAGAGTCATTCATGATCTCATTTTAAAAAATCTGGCCTAATGCAAGAACTGGTAGAAAAAATTCAACTAGACATGTTAAAGAGACCACTGCATATTTGTGAAATGCTAATAATTTTTTTAAATTAGAAAACTGCTCTCAGTTTAGAGTTCACACATTCATCCCATTGCCAATCAATCACCTTTGGCTTTCTGATTCCACAGGCCAGCATAAGGCCCACAGTTAGATATTGGAAATATTTCCCTGGTAATTCTAAGAACCCTCTGGTTTGGAACCCTCAGTGCAGAAGAGTCTTTTCTACATCTCAACTACTTCAGCCCTGGAAAAGGAAAACCTGACTTGCAGCATTTGACTACATCTCACATCTTCCAGCACATTCTACCCAGGGCACTTGGTTTTGGTGTCTTCCATAATGGGCAAGAATCAGGGAGAATCACTTTAAAGAACAGTGGTTTTTATTAACCAGACTTCCCTAGGATTCTTTGTTTTCTCTTTTTTCCTTTTCTTCCTCTACTCTCCTCTTCTCTGTCCTTCTCTCTCAGGGTGTGTTGAGATTTCCCTACCTCCCCAATATTCAGGTGTACACCTCTTCATATGAACTTTTAATTTATACCACACAGGCCCCATTCTCATACTGGGTTCTTAAAATAAGAGCTTCCTGAACTATATTAAGATGTTCTGCAGTCCCTGGGTACACAGGAGACACCACTATATGTCCAATGTAATAAAAATAGCCACAAATGGGGAATATATTTATTAGATGATAAATTTATACCCTCTCTTATTCCACAAGGACTCTGAGGCAGCTATTTTGCAACATATTTTTAAGAGAATCTTCAGTTGACTGTTCCCAGTGTTTTATTCTGACAGATTAGGAGTCCACAGAGGGAAGGATGTGCCTAAATTGCTACTCCCCTGACTAAGACATAATAAGCAGCCTCCTTTAAATCCCAGCTTATGCCATGCTCCATGAGGTACAGAAGACAGTGAGCAGCTGAAACACACAGTACATAGCACATGAGCTGTTCTGTGTTAGTAAACTCAGCTATATTTCATTCAGTTGGTTAGAAGGGAGAAATGATAAGGTTATACTATTTAAGCCAAAATGCTGCTCTGTATGCTTTTGCCTAAAAGCAGAATGTTGCCTGTATGTTTGGCCAGTAGAAGGCAGTATGCATAAGGGGACCTCAAAGACCTGGGTTCAAGCCTCAGCTTTGCTTTTTATGGCTGTATGACCTTGGGTAAATTATTGAATCTTGCTACGTGAAATTTTCCTGTAAAATCTGTCAGCTGCAGAATGAGGAAAATGATACTTACCTTGTAGAACTGTTGTGAGGATCAAGAGAGCAAATGTGAAGTGTCAGTCTTGGGTTAGGGTTCAGTGAGACAAGCAGTTGACAGCTGTGTGTGTTCTGGACGGCTTTCTTGCAGGAAGCCTGTGTGCTTTTCTCTACCTGCCCAGTTACAGTAGGGAGTTCTCAGTGAAAGGACTGTATCTCTCCCATTAAACAGGAAGGGGAGTTGGTCCTTCCTGGGCACCTTGTGTGCACTGTGTTCCTCCACTAAACACAGGAAACACTGCAGGCTGCTTATTAACTGGTGTATAGGAGCCTCTCTTGACCTCAAGTTTCAGACTTGAGATTCTTGATGTAGCCCTCACATTTAAAAACTGAGGTACACAGCAGTAATACTGAGCAGTGCACAGACAGAAGGCATCAACACCATGAAACATATTTTCACATCAGTTCTTTTCAAGTAATGGTTTTTGAGACTTATTTGTTCTTTCATGCATCCTACTGTGCCTGAAGGTCCCTTGGGATGTAGACATGCGTTTGCTACTCATGTGGACCCACTTCCTATGAAGAGGGGATGAATAATGAGTGACAACTGAGCAGTGTGGTGAGGATCAAGAAGGCCTCTGAGGAAGGGCACAGAGCTATGTCCCTGTCTTAGGCTGCTTCCCCAGTGACAGGCAAGACTGTGACGACTCCCCCTCAAGAACACCCATCACAAGGAAATGAGCCACAGCTAGAAATATTCACTGTTCCTGTATTTCTTCTTTCCATTTCTCCCTGGGCTTAGGGAACCCTCTGAGACAACTCTAAGCTGGGCATGTGGGCCAGATATCTTTGAAAGCATTTGTTTCCTGTAAATTTTTTTTTTTTTTTGTTCTTCCTAGTGCAGAAAGATTGGTAACACACTGTTCGAAAACTTGCCTTTCATCTATAATGGATGAGGAGGAAGTGGGGACGGTAAAGACAGGTCTTGAGCTTGTGATGGAATAACTACTTCCTGTGTGGTCACTGAGCTCCTTACTAGGGAACCCCTGTGCCTCTTACCAGGGCTCAGTATTCTCCCTGGAGTCACTCTGGAAATCCTTCCTTCCAGAATCATCAGGGAAAAGCCAAACATGGTTCCTTTCTCTCCCATGGCTTATTCTTCTGTGAAATCTCTTCATGAATTTCAGAGTACATTTCTGGCTTTTCCATATATCTTTTCAGGAGGTAGGAGAAACCTTAAATTTATCAGCTCCTTCTTACCCCACCACCAACCTGCTAGATTTTCCTTTTCTTTCATATTCTAAAGCTTCTGACCTTCACAACCAAACAAAGTTGCCATTTCCTCAGTTCATAACCTTGGCTGTTTTTAAGTCAGTCCAACTCACTCTCCAGTCAGTGTTTTGAATCTCAAGGTACCAACGTGAAGGAGATCACTGTTTCCTACTAGACACCCTTAGTTCATGCAAAATGTAGGTCTCACCTACTATCTACTAAAATTGTCTCTTCCCATTCTTTAAAAAAATTAGTATTTTTTTGTTAATAAAAATAACGTGTCTTATGTAGAGATTTGGAAAATGTCATTGACCACAAATAACCACAATTTATATTTGGTATATTTCTTCCATATATACATATATGCACACACAAATGCATATACATATATATGTGTATATGCACACATAAGCACAGATACACATATATACACATACATATTTCCCTTTTATGTTTAACAGCAATATTAGTCTTTCATGTCGAGAGAGAAAAGAAAAGTAATTTTAGACTACAGGTCACATAAACTCTTTGCCCATGCCAACCAGTTATGAGCTTTTGGAGCACAACACTTACTAGTTTATAATGTCGTGAGCCAGGGAAAATCAGATAGCCCTCTTCCCAAACCACACAGACAAGAACCTCTTTGAGAGTATCTGAGAAACACATTTATAGACAAATTCATAAATATACACAACTAGAAGATACACACATAAAACATGTCATTCAATTATCTTTTAGCACTGTATGTGAATACTTAACTTTATCTCTGTGTGTTACAGATAACACAAAGTATCAAGCATAAACTATAGATTCAGTTGCTGAAATAAAAACTCATCCTTGGGAAACAATAGGAAACTGGAAGAAGATACTGTCACACAAAGTGCTCAGGGAGGAAACTCCAGAAATCATTAAGGAAGGAGAGGCATTCCGCTTTCTGAGGTCAGAACCATATCTATCAGGACAGAGAAATAACTTTGGACACAAAGTAAGGCAATACAGGTAGGAACACAAAAGATATTTAGAGTTGAAAGATCATTATCTTGTAGTGAAGATACTGTAATATAGCAGAAAACATATGTGACAGGAGAAGTTTACAGAGATAGCAAGGTACCCAGGGGAAGGAGCAAGGCTTTCAGAAGCAGAAGCTAAAGGGCTGGGTTTTCAGGAAATCTTAGGTCCTGGGAAATGTTACTGTGTTTGAGAAACATGCTTTGCCTCCTGAAGCCCCAGGAGCAGACTTTACATATTCCATAACAACAGGAAGCTAGGCTGAGGGCTGTGTGATCCAGTGAAAAGATACTTGGGGATCTTTCTGAGGCACAGAAAGATCTGAGGCTGGAGGATGAGGAAGAGCCATGGGGCTTACAGGTGGAGATGCGAAGGGGTCTTGAGGGAGAAGTAGAGTGGGGAGACAGTACAAGGTGATAGATTTAGCTTGAGTTCTACTGAGCAGAGAGCAGTACAGTTATGCCATAGATGGCTGGATGAATGGTATCAGGTGCCAGGGTGAAAGAGAGTGCTCGGCTCATTGTTTAGAGTATCTTTATGCTACAAAATGTGGCCAATACAAAGTAAAACACATGTGCGCCTCAAATATGAAGGTATATATTTGATTTCTGAGGAGGGAGGGGCAATCCTGGCATATATAGGTTCAGTGGAACTAGGGACATGAAGTAATGTACAGAAGTATCAAGCATTTCCAGAAATAATGAAAGAGATGTAAACAAAGCTGGCAGTGGTGAGATGGTCAAGGTCTCTGGGTAGTACAGAAGATGGAAGTGGCAGAAACAAGGGTGACAGTAAATAGTAAAGACACTAGCATCATTAAGACCATATGTACCTGCCAGGAGACTCACAATGCAACATGTGAGAAAGGCAACAAATTAGCTGATGAGCACAGTTAATTTGAAATATATAAACTGCCAATATTAAGTGATCTTAGAACCCAAAGTGTCAACTTTATGTGAGTCAAGCTGATGTGGAACACTAAAGGGAATACAGCAGATGAGGGTCTTTGATGGTCACATGTTAGGAGGGGAAACTACATACATATTTTTGGGGATGGGTTTATACTTTATCATACATAAAATACACATTAAAGGCTTTTAACCAACCAGTAAAAATACTGAATGTTTTGGGAAGATGAATTTGGTATCAGTATAAAAGAAAGGGCAGTGGCAAAATCCCAGATTACTGGGAGACTGCTGAAGAGGCTGCAGAAAGATTTTATTTTTTGAGACAGGGTCTCACTATGTGGTTCAGACTAGCCTTGAATTAGTGGCAATCCTCATGGCTCAGCCTCCCAAGTGTGTGGGGATTAAAGGTGTGTGCCACCATGCTCAGCTGTGTAGAAAGAATTTAAGCAAGGGGTAACAAAAGCCTGCCCACAGGGTGAAACTGTGAGGGAGTCGCTGTCACTACTTGGCAGTCAATGGGCATCAGAGATGAAGTCAATAATCTATCCACAGAGACAAACTTGAACATCTGGGAAAATTATATTGCTTCTGCCCCCAATAGAGAAGTTGCATCAGATTTCAAAGAAAAGGGAAGAATTTTCTGAAACTGATACTGAGGGGAAAGCAACTGGAAAATCTAGTGGTAGTAGTACTCACTTTGTTGCCCTTTGGCTTTATTATGTGCTTGCTGGTTTTGTTTCTTCAGCAGAGTACAGTGTTCATATGGGTGGAGACTGGCCTGTTCTGTTCTGCTCCTGTATTGCCATCGAGAATACTACTTGCCCACTGTAGGTATTCAGAGACAGTATAGAGGATGAATGAATATGAAAGTGTCATTAGGAATCAAGTCACTTCAGAGATGGAACCATGGGATTTTCTAGGTGAGGGGACAAGCTAAAGGAAAAAGAATCAGAAGTTCAAGCACACTTCTCATTGGGAGTGTGAACTAACACACAGGTATTAGGTGGCAGAAGAAAATGGAAGTGTTTGCCAAGATGAGTGACAACAGGTGGAATACTGAAGGTGGTGACAGAGGCGAGCTTTAGAGTACTGTGGATAGGTTAACCCCAGACTCTTACCGGATCTTCAGAATGAGAGCATAAAAGGACAGTGATATATCAAGGTGAAGACAAAAGTAACTACAATCATCATGCTAAAAGACAAAACAAAGGAAAACCCCTTGGTTTTCCTTGGCTGGTATTTAATAAAGTCTAAGTTCTTTTGATGATGCTCAGCATCTGCCATGATCTGACTCAGCCAATCGTTCATTTTCTACACTAATTGTACAAACTTCAAGCTTCCACCAGCAACACAACCTTTCCATGTCCCAGACGTACCTTACACTTCACTTTCTTCCAGCTTCACCCTCACAGTGTGGAATAACCCTCCTCCTCATTCTTAACATCAATGCTACTGTGACAAATTCTATAGTCTGCTAAAATCTGATGATAAACTATCTGAAGTACAGACTTTGATTTCCTTAATTATATTTTGTTTAAATTTCTAGATCACTCTAGCCCACAATTCTATCTTTTTTTTTTTTTTGTACCGGGGATTGAACTCACAACCTCAAGATGCTGGTCAGGCAGACACTTAGGCCGCTGAGCTAAATCCTCAGCCCTTAACCCACAATTCTAACAGCATTACCTTGTGTTTATTTGTTAACTGTTCATTTAACATGCACTTATCAAGTACCTATTAAAAGTCAGTGCTTTGTTAGCTTTCATTATGTGAAGATATAAAGCAGATATGTTTCTGTCTTAATGGACATAAAGTTTGGTCACGTAATCATACAGATATTTATATAATTACTGAGGGTTCCAGGCACAAGAAACATTGGTACAAAATGATGTGCGAGATGAGCTGGACTTTCAGTTCCTCTGTCAGCTCTAGCTCTGGCTTTCCTAGCTTTTATTGTCCTCTCTTGCTATTCAGCCTTTGGGACAGTAAGTTGCCTACTAAAAACAACTTTCTCCTCCTCACATTCTCTTGTATGTTGAAGAAGTAGAGGGCCAGGACTGCAAGGCTCACACATAAAATTAAGATTTGAGAGATTTTTTAGCAGGCATAGGTTTTTACTTTCACTATGCAAATACTTTTTCCCTAGGTCTTAGATCTGTTTGTCAGACAGTTAAGAGACAAACTCAATGCATTAATCAGCTTTTTCTAACATATTTATTCCTACTACATGCCACACAATGTATAGTGAAATGTAATAGACACAGTTTTTTAAAAGTCAATTATTTCTTATTCTTTATTAATACAGGGAAACTTCAATCATATATTAAGCCTCCATGTTCTGATATGGTTCTGTGGAAAGATAAATGATGAACTATTTTTAAAATACTAAATGTAAAAAATGCCTTACATGCGACATCACACAAGTCTTTAACTCATCAATTTACTGTCTTCAGAAAACAAGTTATATGTTTATTAATTTGCCAAACAAAGAATGAAAAGACTAGCCACAGGCCCTTGCCTGTAATCCTAGCTACTCAGGAGGCTGTAGGAAGAGTAAACTTGAGTCCAGCCTGGCAACCTAGTAAGATTCTATCTTAAAACAAAGTAAAAAGGGTTGGAAATGTAGTTCTGTGATAGAGAATTTGATTAGTATGTGTGAGGTCCTGGGTTCAATCTCCAAAAGACTACCCACAAAGAACACATATAAATGATAAAGTGCTAATACTCAGAGTATATGAACTCCTGGCAATGAATTAAAGGGAAATTCCAAAAAATCTACTAGATATGTGAGGAAAAGGTCTGGACAGGGACATTATTGAAGAGAAAATCCAAAGGCCTAATAAGTATATGAAAAGGCATCCAACTCCATTAGTAATCAGAGAAATGCAAATTAAAGCCAGAAGCAGCCATTACTACGTTCCCACTAGGTCTGCCAGAATTACAAAGTCTAATATATCAAGTACTGATGAGGAGTAGAGTAGTAGAAAATCTTACATATACATATTGGCAGAGTATAAATTTGGTACTAGAGCTTTGCAACATAGCTGACATCATATAAGAAGGCAAAAGATAAATATACATCTTAATATCCAGCTATGCTATTCCTAATCTAATGTCACATCCTAGAGAAACTGAACTATGTTTGCACACACATTCACAACAACATTGTTCATAATAACCTCAAACATTATATGCACAGATGCATGGAATGGATAAATTAATTTTTGCATATTCATACAGTGGAATACTATATATTAATTGAAAATAAGTGAGTAGCGCTATATATCAGTACAGATGAAACCCATAAAAAATAAATGTTGAATGACAGAAATAAGGCACAAAACAAAACAAATAGATATGGTAAAATTGTAGTTACATAAAAATTTCTATATTGAAGTCAGGTATGTCTAGAATCCCAGCACTTGGGAGTATGAGGCATGAGAACTGTCGTAATTTCAAGGCCAGCCTGGACTACAGAGAAAGATCCTGTCTCAAAACAAAACAAAACACAACACAGCAATAATAAAAAAACAAAAATGAAAAAATATTTGTGATACATTACTTTGCAAGTTTGTGTGGGAATGTTCTCACACAGTTGGAGGGTGTAGATTGGTATACTAGCTACAGAGAGTTGAAATATCTATCAAAGTTTAAAAGTGTATATTCCCTTTGATGTAGTATATCTAAAAAGTTATCTTGTTATATTATTAATATACTCACAAGAATGAAAAACTATACAAAGATATTGATAGAGCCTTCTTAGTAATGGCAGCAGACTGGAAACATCCCATCTACCCATCAAAGGAAGACAGTCAAATAAATTATAATCCTGTACCTAATACATCTATAGCTGGTACCAGCAGGGCCATGCAACAAGGCAGTATGTATGCTACTACCTATTTAAAATTTTTTAAAAGAATAAGTCAGCTTTTATATTTTTAAAGAATGTCTCTAGAAGAATATCTAAATTTTAAACTGTATGTATTACTACTTCAAAAATTTGTTTAAAAAACCTTGACTGTATATAATTAAGGAAGATCATTTTAATTAGATGAACATTGAAGAAGTATACAAAGGTTTTGGTAAAGATGTTAAGGGAACTTATGAATAGTTTCCATTCACAGTGCTAACAGTTTAGTTTTTATTAAAAGTCTAATTCTACATCAGAGTATAATACTTTGAAACACATTCATCAGTGGTACTGCTCTTTTACAAATTGTCCATGATTAGATTAATTATCTGGGGGCCAACGGAAAACGGAAAGGAAGATGAACTTCAAAGCCAAGCTCCAGTTTCATTTCTGGTGTACAAACCTTCCCTGGTTCCCAGGCTAAATTTGTCTTGTAAAGTGAGTGTCTCTCCTCCCGAAAAAAAATGTAGCACACTGTGTGGAAAGCAGGTAGCTCATCTGACACAGTCATCTCTGCCACTTCTCTGAAGTCTAGCGACTAAGGCATAAAAAGCATAAAGATAGTGCTCAGAATAACCGTCCCAATTCATAAATACATAATATATGCACATACATGTCCTATTATCATAGATAAGATCCTTGGAATGGAAAATAAAGACTATGGGCAAATTCCACAGAATCTGGTCAACATAGTTGCATTTTGTTGAGCAAAAGAATGATTCGGTGTACCATTATGTTTGAAATAGTTTTCTGTTCTCCCTCTTACTGAGTCAGTTCTTTTCTATTGAAAGATTTTTCTGCTTGGTCATGTGTTAGTGATAGTTTCCAGTAGTTTGCTCTAGAAATAATGCAACAATGTGGCAGTCTGGACTTCAAGATCCTCTTTTGGAGGCTGGTCTTTAATTTACATGTTAGGTGACATACCTAAACATCTTTCTCCTTGGGAATTTTCAATAAATTTTTCATAAATGTGATAAAAGATCTTTCTTGACAACCTGCATGGAATAAAGCATAGAAATGGGGCTATTCTTACTACAGATGGCAGGGGCAAGGGAGTGAAGAAGGGTGCAGAGGTGAAATGGGTTAGACTTCGTATTACAGATTCATGATGGGAAAGTGCTTCCTTTTACCAAATTATACTCCTTTACAAACTCCATCAGATTCTTTTTCTGTTGCTTTGAGAAAACTTTCGCTTTCTGTTTATTGATTTATGAATTAAAAAAAACACCCCCAATGTCTCAAAATTGACCAGTGGGTCTAACATCAGCACACACAGAAGGTTCTAAACAGGCAAGTCAGTTACTTTGCTTCTAGGCTTGTTTTGCGCATGCCCACATCCTCTAGAACAGTGCAGAGCATAGAGTAGAGCTCAATAAACACAGCTGATGAATTAATGAACAAGGTAAAAAGATAGCACACAGCAAAATCTTGAGGAAAAGAGAAGAGAAGGAATTTTAACATTGCTCAGTAAGCCAACCTGTTCTCCACATGTTAGGAACAAAAAGTGAGACTTTTAAAACTCTGCTCCTGCACCTGACAGGACACCAGCTGACAGGAGACAGGACACATGCATAGTAAAGACAGAGCCTTTTTTCTTCCAGAACAACACAAACTTCTGTACAGATGCCAGCAAGGGGCAGAGTCCATTGTAAGATAAGAGCTTTCACGGAACCATCCATAGCCAGTACCAGCAGGGCCATGCAAAAGGGAGGAACAGCTCTCCTGAAATTCTAGTCAGCATGTATATCTGTCTGCAATTAGCAATTTCAAATAGAACCAAGTAGAGCATGAAGAAAGAAAGACAAAAAAGAGAAGGAAAAGAAACTAAACATTTTGAAGTTTTAGAACTCAAGTTTAAGACCCCTATAGTCTGCTTCACTGTTAGTTTTGACAAGGTGAATTCAGTCATTTTGTTTTGTACAGAAATCACTTTGCTAACTGACACCAAAAGAGAAAAGGAGGATGTGTCAAGAGGTCTATGCAGTGTACTGCAGTACAGCCCGAGACCGTTCCCTCTCCACTTGCAGCCCTCCAGCTTTCTCCTCTTGCTATCCAACTTTGTCTTTGTCCCCAGCAGAACATGTAGGGCTAGAAGCATACTCACTTGGGTCCTGTTTACCCTGGGTGGTCGCCAGCTACTCCGCTTTAACATCTTGGGTGCGCTCAGATTTGCTTTCTCTTGCACAAGAACTTTAATAATAAAATAAGAATTTCAGTACACTAGGGGCTGCAGTGGGGCTGAGCTGGTTCCGGAAACTCGCTCCTCCCAGGCAGTTCCAGAGTAGGACGGGCCTCACCATATCCCAGCACTCTCACTGCCAAGCTCCCAGAGCCCAACAAGAATCTGCCTGGGAAGCTGGAAGACTTTCTGGGGCAGAATCACCTGCCTGAGACAGGTGGGGCCTACCTCAGGGCCACAACGTGAGTCACAGGTACCTGGAATTGAGTCTGTGATATGAATTGATATTTGCCACCTGCTAGCCCCAGCAACACAGCCTGGGCTGCAGAGACATGTTCTAATTGACCTTGGGGCACTATGGATTTGGGGCACTATGGATTTGGGGCATTCTAGGCAGGATGGGACATGCAGGGACATTTGGAGAAGGGGATAATAACAGTGTTTGTTTTTTGCTGCAAGGATCCATAAACTGGACTCTCAAGGTTACTAAAAATTTGACTTTTAAAATCTGACTTAACAGGCAAGAGACTATCTTGGGTTTGAGTTTTAAGTTTGCCGTTTACTGGATTTGCATCTCTGCACAAGTCATTTATTCTTTTTAAATAGGATAAAGAAATGCCAGATGATTTCTGAGCTTCTTTCCCTCAGATTCTATGATTTCTAAGTCCAGACTTACCCTGAATCAAATCTGACCTTTGACCACTCTTGCAGCTTTTGCACACAGATCTAATATTGGCTAGTGGCCTTTTCCAGTTTCCCTATTGCCATAGCAGACATTTGTGCAATGCTGCCATCTGACATAAAGGCATTTTGTGTAGGCTTAAGTGTCCAGCGCACCAAGAGACCATGTCTGAGATTTTCTGTATGCTGGCTGCTGAATTTATGAGATGTACTTGCTTTGTGAGATAACTGGCAATTTTAATGATGAGTTTCTCAGGGGAGGTTTTCAAACTATGGAATATAAATAAGAATGCTACGTGAAGTGATGTCATTAGGACAGGTTTTGTCCTGGGATCCAAAAGTGTATTTCATACCCTTTGGTGATGTGAAGCTGCTGGCAGCCAGACATCAACGTGCGGAATTTAATTTACAAGGAAACTTGTGGTCTTAAATCCTCATACTCTATTGATTAATTCTGAAAAGCTAGCATATTTATTCTGGGTCACTGAGAAGAGATGGAGTTGAATTTCTGCAAGCCGACAGAGCAGCCATAGAGAAGGGGCTTCAGGTGTCCTGAGGACCCGGAGCAATTCGGCCCTGTGTTGCCATCTTTCCTCCAGCCCTCTGCCCACTGCAGTTAAGAGAAACATAGAACCGTTCTTGGAAAAATTATTTTCAAGCCTAATCCAGAACTTATAGTTTTGAAAAAAATAAAATAGGGGCTGGGAGTTTAGCTCAGCGGCATAAGTACCAGCTTGGCAAACGCGAGGTCATGAGTTTGATCCCCAGCACAAACAAACAAACAAACAAACAAATACCTCAAACTATATTTTGGGTTTAGACAAAGTAGAAATGGTGTTTTTCTTACTTTGAACTATCAAGATGTTGAGAAAAATCAGAATATTTTCTAGTTGAGATTTCTTTAGAAATTATAACCTAACATACAATGAGGTATGTTAGGTTAAAAGTAACCAGGGTAAAAGTGAGAATCAAGCTTATAAGGTTGAACTTCATATATATCCATACACTCCTTGATAACAGGAAGTGCAACTCTTTGTTCTTTTTCAGGTATTTACTTAAGGGCTGGGAAGTGTTTGTCATTGAGTGGGTGGCAGCATAATCTTGTTCTACCCAGGAGTATTTTATAAGTCCCACGCCCACTGTGTCAAAAGACAGAGTAATACAAGTGCCTTAAGTACCTTAGGACCCAGAATTCCTCAGAATTCTCATGTGCTTTTAAGGGTTGTTTGCCAACAGATGTAACAACTGTCCAGGGGGCACAACTGCCCAGGACATGTGACGATAACATACTGGAGACACAAACTGGGGTCGGCCACCTGTCTCAGTGGTTAAGAATTTGTCATGCAAAAATATTAATATTAGTATGAGCTAATATTTGAGTTTCACAGTTCCAGATGTTTGGTTTTCTCTTCAGTGGCAAAGCACAGTAATCTGTGGCCCCTTAAAGCTCCAGGGAGTTTGCTGCCTATGTTCTTGCACAGCAGTGCCCTGTAGTCATCACAGACTTACCTAGGCATCCTGCATTCCAGGCACTGTTTCAGACAAGGTCTTAGCTGGTCCTTCAAGACCCTGGGAGGAGGAATCCCTGCCTTCATTGCACAGATGAGAAGACAAAGATGTGAAGTGACCACTACTAAAGGACATGCATCTAGTCAGGTTGAATCCTTGATTTCAAAACCCAGCCCCTGACTACTACATCACCTTTCTCCCTAAAGTAGATGTTTTACATCCCAACCAGCTCCCCTTTCCTGCCAGTGCAGCTGCAGCCAGCTCTTGTGCCTGGTGGTTGCTCACAGCTGACACAGAAGGCCAGGTATCTTGCCTTGCGCCTGGTCTGGTGGTGTTATTCTCGCACTAGAGCTTAGGGAGCTCGCACTGAACAGGGCTGGACCCCACTGAAACCACGTGCAGATTTGTTGCTCCTTCCTCACTGGACTCTACCCCTTCCCCTGGCAACTTCCAGTATGTCCTGGCTTTGGTAATCCTGAAGGCAGATTCCACTTTTAGGGAATCAGATGCACAATGCTTCCTTTGAGTAGTTCTCTCTGTATTCCTATTCGCTGGGCTGTGTTTTCTATTTATGATTTCATTTAAATGAAGAGATTCCATTTCTCATCAGTAATCTATCCTAAGTAGGATTTTTAAAAAATCTCCAATGCAATTAGCAGTTGCTTAGGGCTTCCATCATTTACTTTCTGGATGTTTCCCTTTCCCACCTATAAGAATGTCAGCTGGATGGTAGGGCCTTGTTTCATCAGCTGCTGTAATCCCAGAAAGAACAGCACCTGCCACAGAGCAAGTCAGTGCTCTGCACAGTACCTGATGAAGGCAGGCAGATGCCAGTGGAGAGGCCACATGGTAGGGGCTGAGGATAGGTTCTCACTCATGCACAACACAGGGTTACACCCTTACCATTGCACCAATATAGGAGCTTCATCCTTGGTCATGCACCAGCACGGGGACACCTTATACATAGTATCCTGCTATGTGTCTCCAGTGTGCAAGTATGAGGACTGCTGGCTTCTGATAAACCAGGTAAGGATCTAGAGGAGGACTCCTCTCAGCAGGCTTCCTTACCTCTTTTGGTAGGATCAGACTGTCTCCATTATCAAAGCAGCACAGACGGTAGGATTCAACCTTCTCCTTCATTGGGTCCTTACCATCTCTGGCTTCTTTCCCAGTCAGCAAAGCAAAATTTTGATTATGACCAACTACACAGATCTGACATTTCTGATCTTAAAAGGCACTGAATTAGTTCCTCAAGTGTCCAGTTTCTCCAGGAATTTCCCTGTCCCCTTAAGCACATCATCATTATCAGCCACTATCTATCTCAGGTCACATTCGCTTGTTACTGAAGCTCTACATTCAAATCACACATCAGCCATGGGATGTTTCCATAGTGTTCTTTCCCCTACGATTTCTGTGGAGAAAACACCTGCAACTCAATTTCACTCCAATTTCCCTCTTTCAAACTAGGCTGGGCCTGCCTAGAAATTCACAGTGGGAGTATTCCCACTAGGATGGCTTTAAAATGTTTAATTAATTGAACATTTACTGAATGCCTTCTATCATGCATCTCCTAAATACATGTACCAGGTTTGTCATATCACGGTGCAGGTGATTGCTTTTATACTATTAGCTGGGAATTGTTTGGCAGACATCCATCATGTCAAATAACAAGATTCTCCTTTGTTGCCACCTCATTATTCAGCTTTGCTTGACTAGAGTTACAATTCTAGATACCTTTGATGTGTGGTTGCAAAGCCCCATTATTTGATAATACACAGATATGCAGAGACTTTGTAGTTTTCCTATTCAGAGTGGCACAATACATTTCTGGGAAGACCAGGGAGAGGTTTAGATCACTTTGGAGTAAAGTTGGCATAACCTTTTGCCTTCAAAAAACAACTGTTGATTAGGACAGGCCTAAGGGAGAACCTAGTGACATGGACCTACTTCAAGGTCAAACAAAAGCAACTCTGGGAAAGCTATTCATGCTATTTACTTGCTAAGGCAACCAACTTGGCTTTGTCAGGGTTTAACAGAATTATTAGCCTCTCTGCTATAGAGAAAAGTGGTGGATTTTCCTTCTCTCAAGACCTCAAAGAAGAGTCAGAAAGTTTTCAAGTGTCAAACTAAATTATCTGCCTGGGTGGGAAATGAGAAGAGACCTGCATGTTGATCTTCTGTCCTTTATCTTGCTTAAAAGAAAGCATATGAATGAAACCACAGAAGGCTGCATTTATTCAATAATGCTGGGAGATGCAGCTAATATATAGGATCAAATAATTTATATTCAAAAAACATTCCAGAACACTGGGATGGGATTAGATGAGAGAAAGATTAATAGACACAAAGTTGTCCCACACTTAGGTTACTAAGTCACCTACTAAGTCATTACAAAAGTATGCAGATTTTGTGAGCCAACAATGGACAGATGCACTAAACATGATGGGTCATCTTAGGGAGAATTCTGAGCATAGCTCTAGATCGAGAAGCTGTATTTATATTAGCTAGATTTGTGCAGTCTGTGTATCATTCTAGAGGCCCCATTTTATTTAGAAACTACATACTAGAGGAAATCCAGGGGAAAGTGACCAAGAGATGGAAGGATTTAAAAACATATTAATATAAGGAACAGTGGGAGAAATTGAGGACTTCTACCTAAACAGAAAAAATTAGGAAAAAAAAAAAAAGACATGACAAGTATTTTGTCTCCAAAAAGCTAAAGCTTTAGAGGCTACTAGTAGCCAAGCATAAGGAACATTTGGAGAATTAAATGAATGTCTGTTAGTAGTGAATTATAATACATTCAATAATAAAATAACCCATGAGCTAATGCCTACAATAAATATGTAAGCCTGAGATTCTGGGGGCTACCGGATGAATAGGGGAGAAAAGCTGCTCTGTCTATAGAGACAGTTAAACTGAAGTGATATCACTTTGGTTCTAACACAGAGAAGCTGCAGATAATTAATAATGATGCAGCCAGAGGTCAGAATTCTGCTCAAGAACTTGCAAAGATCTTCATAGTCTGCTGAAAAATTGCACACTCGTATTCATAAGACCTAAATCTGATTCTTTTCTCATAGGGGTAGAAATTGGCCTTTACGGAATCTATCAGTTACCAAGTAAAAGTACTCTTAATATTCCCAATGACTCCATGAGATGGTATTGTGACCCTGGTTTTACAGACAGGATCTAAATTGTGATAACATAGCCAATGTGACAGAGAGAATGTCAGAGCTGGGATTTGAACCCCAGTACATCCAAACTCCTTCCCCTACACCCAGACAGCATACAGAGCACAGGAGAGATACCTACAGCACTGCAGTGCCCTAGTGGGTCTTTCATACTTATGCTATCCTCATCTACTAGTTATTCCTCTGTATCAGAAGAAGACTAAAGTACTTCAAAACAAATTTTCAAATGATCCTGATTTCTGTGCAGTGTCTCTGCTCTGTCACTTCTCTATAAACCCCGATTTACCTTTCTGCTGAGAACAGGCCAGTTTCCCCAAAGAAGTCCACTTTGTCTTTCCTTCCTCCTGAGTCAGTTCACCTGCTCACTTGGAAACTGGGGTTCCCTGACCTTCTAGTAGAGGTAGAGAGGAGTTGGACCCTGTTTATAACACCTATGAATTCAACACGCCAATGAAGGATTTGCTGATAAAGGGAAGCACATGGCTATGAATACTGCTCTGTGTTAAAGAGTGAGAATATTTTAAATTATACTACATAGTCACTGACAGGCTCTCTATTTTGAAAGTGTAACTATTTCTCAGTGATTTTCCAGGTTTTGCACTTGGAACACAGAGTTTCTCATCTTCCCATCTTCTCTGTCCATGTCTCCCAGCTAAAGAAGGTAGCTGGGAATTAATGTTCTCAATGGGCCAGGTTCTCTAGTTTACTAAAGCTTTTTAGTGGAGGTAAGGAAACTTCTAAACTTCTTTAGGATGTTTTAAAATAGGGTGTTTATATGTTCAGTGGGCTTTGATCACCTCTTAATCCTGAACTTCCCTGCAAGCGGACACTAGGTACCTTGCATTCATTCATTTCACAAATATTTCCTGAGCATCTATGCATGCTGAATGCCAGGAACAGAGCAGTGAAACAGACAGACACAACTCCTTTCCTCAACAGGGACTAATGGCATGGACTATACAGACATACAGGAAACAAAAAGTCACAGAGAGCAATTTACATTCAACAATGGTCTACATTTCTCTATTGTATCTAGCACAGACAGCAGTACACGATGTTTTCACACAAATACATGGCTGACGTTTCTGAAGAATGTGCAGAAAGACTGACCAGCCGGACTGAGTTTATTTTTAATTTTGAGGGTTCAATGTTTCAACTTCTACAGGGACAGGAAGGCATGACAGTGAATCAGGGTCTTGGTTCTAGTTCGTTTTTCCATTAACTACTAGCACTTTCTCAGTGATTCAGTCTCTGAGCCTCAGTTTCCTTACTTACAGGAAAAACAGAAGTACCAGGAACCCTAATTACTAATGAAATGCCTAATGTCAGAAGCTTGTTTTCTAATCCAGCCTCATTGACCTTGCCAGAAAGAAAAGGAACAGCTAAGTCCAGGTCTTCTTAGGAGAAATGGCCCGATCAGAGGGGTCTGTATAGCCCTTGGGAAGAAGGATTAACAGCTGAAAGTGAGGAACCCTCAGGACTGTGAAACTTAACAAGTCTATGTCAGAACATGAGCAACTTCATGCTTGGCTTATCATAACCCACTGAGTGTTCAAAAGAAACATTTTCATTCTTGGGTATCCTAATTACATTACTAGACAAAAGATCAGAGGAAACCGAAAAGTACAGAAACAGTTTTCTCTGCATGTTTTTGTAAATGGGGAAAACCCCCTAATTTTCCATCCAATCTGATAGTTAAAAATGGCTTCAAAACTTGAAGGCAGCTGTTAGAATGACTTGAATCTCCTTGAACACTAGTGAATAAAGCATGGTTACAGTGATTAGTTGCCATAACCTCAGCAGGTAAGGGCATCATCCTTTTGCTAAGGTCTCAGTGACTTTTTTTCATAGTAAGAAAAAAAAAATAGGAAAAATTCTCATGAATGTACAGCATCTTAAAAATATCCATAATCTAGAAAATTTAAATGAAGCAAAGACATACAGTCTGTTGTTGCTCAAGGCTGAACGAACAGGCTAAAACACTGGATCTAAATAAATGAGGGCCAGAGAGTCTTTGGAAAGCTGTAAGTCCATGAATAAAGTCATTACAAAGCAGAAAAAGGTCACCTCATACTCTTTGGATCGAGAATGTGCAAATTCAAGTAGGAACATGGAGCACTTCCTCCTCCTGCTGTGAATTATGAGGGAGGTCACATTCCCCTCACAGCTGGTCTTTGTACCAGTTCCTTTACTAACCCTTGCTTGTTTATTCTAAGGTACAGGAGAGCAAGTGACCAGATTTTCTTATAAGACAATTACATCCTTCATATACCACTTCCTGGTCCCCCATCTCTCAGGACCTGGGCCACAGTAACCTGGCCAAAGGATGGCATCATTTATTCACTAGAGTCCCTTGGGATAAGAGGACCCCACCAAGCAGCAACTCTGTGGCCACTTCCCTAAGCATTGGTCTTGGTCTGTGAGATAAGCCCCACTTAAATTATGATAAATACAAACCAGTCACAGCCACTGGGGTCTCAGGAAACTACCCCACTTTCACCCCCTCTGAGGTCCATCCTCCCAGAGGGCGAGCAACGCAAGCAGCCCAGGTGGGACGTCTGAGAGAGGGAACAGACACTCTGGCCCCTCACTGTTCTCCCTTCTGCTTCTGTATGATTCTCCCAACATGAGAGTCCAGTCCTGCTCTTCCCCCTTTGCAGGTACAAAGAGCCAACTGACTCCTGTGTGCTGGCTCCAGACTGGAAGGAATTCTGAGGGAAACTCCAGGGGTGGATACACCAATAAGAAGCCTTGGGAAGGAAGGTTGGGACTCTGTCCTACCTTGTCACTGTCCACTGTGTTCTGAGAGGTCCTAGAGGCAATGGAGATGGTGTCTGGCTGGCTGCTCCCATCCCCCTGGCTGTCAATATCCTCTACTCCATCCCTGTAGAAAGAAGAGAAAAAAACAGGGGTGGGGGTGGGGGGAACCACTGTGGGTTTAAGGCACACAAGGATTTCCAGCTGGGCTGGCACAGCAGCAGCCCAGCATTTCTAGCAGGGATTTGTGTAAGACTGACCTGCTAGAGAGAGCAGCCCTACGTGATTTCAAAGGATGTCACCTTTAGAATTTGGTGAACACATAATCACTATGTTAAGACCTGAATGCAGAGTAAGTCCTTTCCCAGAATGCCTCCAGCCCATACTGTGGAGAGGGCAATTAGAAAGAGCTAGGCATGGTTCTAATATGTATACTACAAAGATGTATATTCCACTTAGAACTCAGCCATCTATCTAGCTGATAGGGTAATTCCCAATAACCCCAGAGCTCAGGGTACCCAAGTAGTTTTCTGCAGACTATAGTTAGGTTGGAGGTTAGTTTATTGTTGGCCTGTAAAGAAAACAGAACAGATAAGGTGTTTTTCTTTTCTTTTTTTTTTTTTTTTTTTTGAGTTGTGGTCTTGCTGTGTTGTCCAAATTGTCCTTAAATTCCTGGACTCAAGTGATCCTCTCTCCTCAGCCTCCCCTGTGGCTGGGATTACAGGCATGTGCCCCTGAGTCTCAGGATCTTTTGGACTTTGGTTTCATCTGCTTAAGAAAACAGGGTGGGGAATTTTCTCCATGAGAGATTATTTCTGGAAAGTTCATTATTCTGGATCCTCAACTCTTGGGTATAGAGGAAGCATGCATTGCCTTCCTTTTGGTGGTTCTCATTAGTCCATGCACATTTGTGATGATGGCTTATTGGCACAGAAAGCCTGGGTGTTTTTTTTTCCAAAGATCGGAGAACAGTCACAGATGCTACAGCAGCTTCTGCATCAGCTGTGATCCCAGTGTCTTATAAGACATCCTCCCCAGTGCACTTCCTTCTTAGGATCAGACACCATGCAGTTCTTTCAACAGTGCTATAAAATGTGCCTCAAATCTATGTCCCAGAAAAACTGGATGACTGTGAACTGCTGAATGGTCAGGGTTGGGGAAATTTGGGAAATGGGGGCTGGGATTGGGATTACCAGAGGAAACCACAGATGAGCAGTTTTATGAAAGTCACACCGCTGATGCTTTTTGTGGAAAAGTAATGATATTTGGAGATAGGAGAACTCAGTGCCAGAGAATCCTATACCGTGAGCAAGATGCCACAGATAATGAATCCACCTTGCACCATCTGAACACTTATACTCTGGTGTCTGTGTGGACATGTGTGTGGCATGAAGATATCCACAAGTGTACATATGTACATACACAGGAAAAAATAGTTTCATCATCATCTGATGTACACCATCAGAAAAAGTAGTTTTTCCCATACAGAACATTTCTAAGTGACTGCTCTCTCACCACCATTTGGGGGCTTGGGAAATGCCAACTTATTTTAATAACATAAGCCATGCATTCGTAGGAAGGGAAATCTGCTGTAAAAAGAAATTATGTGATATGTTTTGCAACCCAAAATAAAAGACTTTTAGATCATCCGTTGTTTTGGATTATCTGAGCTGCTGCCCCCACATTGTAGACATTGAGAGCTGGCTGTACTTTCTGCTGTTCTGGCCCATCTGAGGCCCTTCTGGTCCAGTCTAGATGAAGCCAACTCTGGAGGGTTTGGGGGCCCATCCAGGAGTGTGGGTGGCATGCCTCAAGCCAAGCCACTCCTCCAGAAGCCCTGTCCCCATATTCCGGGAGCCAAGATAATGGAAGTACAGATTGCCCGACATTCTCTCTCTCCCCTATTCTCTTTCCAAGACAGAATGTGGAGGGCATTTCCGAGACATGCATTTCCCATGTTCCAGAAACATTCTGAATCTACTAAGCTGGACAGGGAGATTATTTCACAGAGTAACCTCAGCCAACTTCACCTGAGTTTCTTCTCTCACCATGGTCCTAGACAATCCCTTCCTTATCATGGTTTCCTTTCTGTCTTCTTTGTTAAAGGAGAGGCAACCGATAGCATAGTCTGTTTCAGTGTTAAATTAAGTCTACCCATAATGTGGACCCAGCACAGGAACATGAAATCAAAATGAACTCTCATCCAATGTAGTCATAACTGGTTATTCTGGCACTGCCTTATCTTGACCATTCACACTTGGGGCTTGACGCTCCTGCCCCATGGAGACAACTTTGCCTTATTCATACCCTTCTGTTGGTTGCCATCTTACTTAGAATAATGCTTCCACTTTGTAGCTTTGTGAACTCCGCACCATGCTGTCCCATCCTTTACAGTACATCCCTACTGTCTCTGACTAATCTACAGAGCTCTCCGCCCGTGGCTCAGGTCCTTCCAGAAGCCTTCCCCTGATTCTCCAGAGCTGCCTAAAGACCCCTTTGAATTCTTACAGCATTTATCATCCCTACAGATGGTACTGTTCTTGTCTTAATTATTCCATGCATAAAACATGACTGGTAGAGAAGGTTCTGGAAGGAACTGACTAATCTTATACTTCTTTTTCTCTTCTGGTAGCACTTAGCATAGTATTTATCACACAGGAGGTGCTAAATGAAATCTGTCACGTTTAGATGACAGGAACTGGTGAGATGATTAAAGATAATTTGCCATGGGTGGAACCTGTGGGCCTTTCCAGAGATACACAACACACAGACTCCCCAGAAGCAAAGGATCACCCCACTCCCGCTCCCAGAAACATATGAAGAAGACAGTACTGGAGGGAGAGAAGCTGTTACCTCTTACTATTGTTCCTTTGTTTGGCTGGTGTTTTGGGGAGCTGAATTGGCTCCTTTAAAGCTCCTTTCAGGTGAATAATCCTTTCTTGAATCACTTCTCGAATGTTCTTGATCCACTCCTGCTTGGTTTCAATGTTGGAAGCCTGGAGTACCACAGGGAGAAAGACTGAGAACCCCAACTCCTGTTGCTCTGCCAAAATGGTTCTCCAACCCCCTGTTGGCCTTAGCTATTATTTTCAAGGATACCAAATGTTTAGGGAGTTTATTTCTCACTTTATATTTGTGACTTTTCAATCTCAGGGATCTGCTTCCCTAACTTTTAGAATGGCTTTAAGACTTGGAAAGAGAGTTTTCAAAATATTTTACAACCCATAATGTACCGACCAGTCCTGATGTCTGCCCTCGGGTTGGAGCAGTATCTGGAGGCCTCTGTTGGGCCCAGCACTAACACTGGAGTTGCTAGATCCTGGGGAGGGCTAGGCTCATTAAGGGGTGTCATGTGAAGGCAGCCTATTCATCAGCCAGCATGGATATGTGCCAGCATGTCCAATACCTACCACAGCCACAGAGACTCGCACTACCTGGAATCAATCAAGGGTTTTTAGCCTGCTAAACCTGTTCCCTGGAGGCCCTGTCATCATTCCAGGAACATTTCATTTGTCTAATGGATTCTTTTCCAAGTGGTTCTGCCTCAGGACTGGCAATAGCTTTGCAGGAGAGTTGTCTGTTCCATGGTGATGGCACTTTCCAGGGACCAGTGGAAGGGAGCTTCCTCTGTACCAGCGCTGCTCAGTCAGGTTGCCTTTACCTGCAGCAGCAGCTCAAGGCCTGGGCCAAATACTGGAGAGCTGAGGTGACTGAGCCCCATGCTAGTGTGATTTACTACAGCTTAGAACACAAGTTCCCAGAGAACAAGATCTATATCTTAATACACAGTGGATCACTCATGACACTGAGTAGAATACCTTACATTCGGAAAGTGTTTAGGAAAATATGTAGAATGAATGTGAGACAAATCAAGGTGCATTTTTTCAAAAGCCAATTGTTCTGGCCACTGGAAGAGGACATAAGGACAGATATACTTGAGTGGCTTTGTTGAGGACATCAGTAGCCTCTCCCCCTGCCCTTTGGCCTCTTCCTTCTATGGGCTTGAGGAAAACACTTGTCTTTTGAGATTCTTAATCTACCATTGTGATGGAATTTACTTCTCAATACCCATGTGATACTGCCATTTTCAAGAGAGGTCCAGCGGCTCAGTGGTCTCCAGGCCTCAGCTTTTAGGTGTCACACACCCACCTCCCTCCACCTCCCCACTCCTCCAGTCGTGGTCCCATACCCAGCGGAGAGCAGTACTTACTTTGAGCACTGTTTTATTGTCTGAGGATGGGGTACGGCCAGACCACAAGGCAAATTTGCAGGGGTCACCCTCTACGTGCTCGGTCACACCCAGTTCTGAGGTCTGTAGACAGGAAATGCCTGTGAGAGGCGGGGAAGGGGAGGGCAGTGGGGAAACTTAGGGCTGGGGTAGGAAGGGAAAGGCAACAAAGAGGAGAGGACCGAGGGAGGGGCTCTGTCAATCAAACTTCAACAGACTAGAAACTTTGTTCATCTACCCAGATGAAGGACCTACAGGCACGTGCCTGATTAGCAGGTACCGGGGAGGGACAGTGAAGAGGGAGGCACTAAAAGCAAATGGAAAGAAGAACTGTGAACTCTAAGATACAGAAGTGGGTGGTGAGGGTGGGACCTGTCCAAATGGAAGCCTTCTTCTGGGAGGACTCTGGTGTGGAGGCTGGGGAAGAGAGGAGCTGGGTGTCCAGATCCCTTCCTGTCTACAGGATCTAGAAAAGCAGGGAGTCTTGTCTACCCCATCCAGCCAACCTACCAGTAGCTTGTTCTTGTAAACATATTTTGTGTGTCCTGAAGAATCTTTGATCTCCTTGCTAAAAACCAAAGAGATTTCAAAGAGGAACAAGTGCCGCTCCCGTCCCTTCCGGATCAGTGATTTTGGGTCCCACACTTGGAAGGCATCCTGGAGAATCAACTCCCCCTGTACGTCCAAGTTCTCATCGAACCCTGAAAAACACCCATACCCATCCTATGGAGTTTCTCTGCCACCACACTTGGGAGGCAGTGTTCCACTCCCCTTGGAGATAGTCTCCTATTAGTAGATGCCATGTGAACTCTCCTCCTCGTACTCCCAACCTCCCTAAGAGCTTCATATCTCCCTCATCTTTCCAGCTGTTCCTGACTTGGGAGTCTGACTGAGGCTGAGGACAAACATGGCTTGATGAACACTCTCCGTGGCTCCTTGATTTGTCAGTGCCTTACTTCTTATGTCCATGCCTAGGACTCTTCCCTTTGGTTGTTCCTGCAATGTGGTGCACAAACTTTTATCGCTTTATATAGACATTATTTGAAGTATTTAGAAAATCTTCAAGCTTTAGTGTACATTAAAATTGCCCAGAAAGCATGTGTAAACATACTCCTGCCTTCCCTCACCTCCCCAAGAAGGTTCAGGGTAAGTTCATTGATTTTCACTCCTGACCAACTCCCAGGTGCCCTCGTTTGTCTACAGACCATATATGCAATTGCTGGATCCAGAGCACAGTGCGAGACAGGCTGGAGGAATGTGTACTTACAGAGGGGATGCCCAAGGTTGGGGAAACACGTGCACACAAAACAGAAATGGGTGGAGACAATGTGACAACACACACTCAGATGATTAGTACTTAATCTGGAGAAGTTAGTCCAGATTCTTGCTTGAAAAATTGGGGTTCCTGTGCTGAGGGTGGTCCAGAACTAGTGAAACCACACTAGGTCTAGGAGTGGTGGTGCTAAGATGAAGTGGGATGGAGCCAGAAGAGAAAAAACAGCCCATGTACTATTATATTTGCAATGGACTATCCTCATTTCTTTTAGACCTGGTTACCAGCTCAGACTGGAATAGTAAGTCTTAAATAATCTATCAAGTTCTACCCCATTCTGGCTTCTCTGACAGTCTGTTTTGCAGGATTAAAATCACTTTATTGAAGTCTTACTCTCTAAGGATTCCTGAGCGCATGGTTCCAGGAGACTGACATCCCACCTGTATTGTATGGCTGGGCTTTCCTGCCAGGAAGGCTAAAGAGCTGCTTGCACAAGATTTAAATGTACAAAATCCTACTAAACTATCTGATAAAAATGAATACTATGGTAAATGTATGGTATGTATATTTGTGTATATTGTATTTAAATTAAAATAAAGAAGGGTATAATTCTGAAGACATTGATGTTTGGGTATGTAATTAAAATTTCTTATTCTGAGTACGAAAGCAATGTTATACGGATCAGCAAGGCTGCTGCAGGTCAGCAGTCAAGCACATTTACAGTAAGGATGATGTCTTGGCCTTGACAGATTCATTGGCATCAACATATCCATGAGTCCACCCACCTTAAATGGCTTAGGCCTGGAGTGCCCCTCACCGGTCTACCAAGGACCTACCTAACAGCTTGCCCCTTCTTCTCTCCTTCGGCTTTGTCCCTTAGCTTGACTCTAAGGCCCTTCTCTCCTATGACACAAGCTCCCTGGTCTAATGAATAGAGGAAGCATTGTCAGAAGGGCTGGGAAGACAGGTACCTTCCAGCATGCTGACGTGCATGGCATCATTGGCTTTCTTGGGGACACTGAGCATCACCTCCAAGCCATCCTTGAGCTCCCCTTTCCCTTCTTCGCAGCAAGTTAAGAGTTCCTGGGAGAAAAAATTCCAAACACAATTAGGACATTTCCTCTTCCCAACCCTCCCACTGCCTCTAACCCATCAAGGAAGTTATATACCAGTATCATCAGTCTCTGTAACACCTCTCTCTGAGCTACAAGAAAAGTGGGGTGGGAACTTATCACCAAAGATTTCAACCACTGTTCTCCTTCCAGTCTGAGCTTTCTCAGTGCTAGCTAGTCCTAATAAAGTCAATTCAACCCAACTCCCAAATGGCTCGAACTTTACATTAGCAAATAGGACATTCTTTGCCACTGAATTGCTTTCCTAGGAAAGGAAATGCACTCTGGTGAAGCACATGATAAAAGTGCACACAGTAATGCAGAATCATAAGAAAATGAATAAGGATAAAGAGAATTAGCAGAGGACAAAAGGGTGTGCTAAATGTCACACAGCATTTATTTGTCTCCTCAAGCCTATTACTAATGCCATAGAATGGAGGCTAACGTTTATCCTACTGGGAATAACCAGAGATTAGTGACAGTATAGGTTTATAACATTTCAGAGTTAAAAAAGATTTTTAGATTATGTGGATCAGGATTTCCTATATCAGGGCCAATAGATGAGAATCTAGATTAGCTCTGTCATTGTCAGAACAGAAATCTGTAATGAAGAGGGATGAAGTAATGTCCTTCTGGCTGTGTAGCCATCTAGGTCTCCTGCATCCAAGCCCAGTCCTCTGTCCACCACACCAGACCTCTCCACAGTGTCACCTGCACACCACAACTGCCTAGAGCAGACCCGCTCCTACTGCCAGTGGGGCATATCTCCTTTTCACTTCTCCACTGATCTCCCAGTTATCACCATCCCCATAAAAGACACACAGTATCTTGCTGATATAGAAAAGATAATTTCCATATCTTAAGAATAATATGACCATTTGGAATAGTTTTTATTCAAACTAGAGGAATGGCGACTTTACAAATTTCCTATGAGTATTACCGTTTTGCTCGTTTTGGCATTGGAAAAGAAACACTGAAGCAACATGAATCTGCAATTTATATTCTCTCCTTGAGAGGGCAGGAAATGGTGGTTGGGTAAGTGTACACTTCTAGGAAAGCAGGAGTTCTTCAGATCAACTCTGGTGAATGAATTAGTGACAGGCCTCCTGGCAAATACACTAATGGTACTTGCTGGGAACAGAATGCTTACCTGTGGAATTTTTTTTTTAATCAAAATCTATGTTCTTGTTGTAAACAAACTCAAAATTTGTAGTTTTATGGACACAGCTTTCCCAAAGGTAGCTTATAAAACAAGCCATTACTGTGTCTAGGTAAAAAGCAACTACATTTCATGACCAAAATGGCTTTCTTTTTTGGAAAATAATAGGATGTAGCAATTTTTTGGGGGAAATGATATACAATGTGCCATACATCATTTGGAGACCTTAATCTGGCCCAGAGTACATTCTGATACTAAAAGAAAGGACTTGGAGGTGTACTGGTGGTCCCAGACTTTTCCTGATTCATCTCTGCCTTGGGATTATTTTTATCTCTCATTTTATTAGTAAAGCATTATACTTGGCAAAATACCTGGTGAGTGAGACTGTGATATGGAAACCTAGTCTTCTGTGTTATCTTGGATCCATTCCCACATGAACAAGGGAGCTTTCCAAGTCCAGGAAGAGGTGATACTTTTGGAGTACATGTTCGGAACTGCAGAAGCTCTCAGCCCTGATGTTGGCTCCAGCTAGTATAATGTTTCACTGTTCGGAAAATCATACTTATTTCTTCCAACCTGAGGTTCTCTACCTCTCTTCTAATTTTAACATTGTTTTCATATATCATTAAAAAATGCTTGAGGTACAACATGGGAGAGAAATAAGTAATATACTTCCATCTTCAACAGAAAACACCAATTAGTTTAATCACCCAAAGCAATTTAACAAGTCTAAGGATCTCTCAGCAGACCCAATAAATTCTCCTTGTATGCTTGTGATAGCTTATGATAATGAGAAGCCTCTACAGTTAATTCAGACTCCAAAAGGACAGCTGCAGCAGATTTACAGAAAAAATATTGAGCGCTCTTACTGACATACAGTTTCTACACTCAGGCAGTACCTAATGTGATAAGCCCCAGAAGACACTGTTAATTAAATATCAATTTATTTGGAGTAAAGCTGACTTTAAGGAGAAAATGAATCACATTTTATTTATTTATGCTACAAGCTCTCAAACTATTTTTTTTTAAAACTCAGCAGGCACTCTGCCAACAGCACATTTTTAAAAAGCTTAAATTATCTTCTTCTTTTTCCCCAAAATTTTACAACCTCCCAACAGTCAAATCCCTACTACTTTATTTATTCACTTTTCAGGTACCTGTGAAGTCCCTGTCACTGGGAAACACTTCCAGAACAAAGGCCCAGAGCCCACCCTCCGTGCCCCTAAAGCCACACAAGGGATGGGATGGCAGTTCTGTCTTCCACTTCCCTTTCTTGTGCATGTCGCATAATTCATCCTGGGGAACTTCAGCCTTATGAGACTAAATGCAAGAGCAAAAAGCTGTATTTCTCTTGGAAAGGCATCTTACTGATTAAAGACACTAGCAATGTAGATGACGAGTCAATTTTTTTCTTTTTAAATTCAGAACACCAATTTGGGCAAAGATTTTGAATTACATAAAGTCACAAAAATAAATGCTAAAGAATATTAGCACAGGAAAGATAACTTAGAAGGTCAAGCGTGAAGCATGATAGGGAAGAAGGAGGTATTCATGGAAATCTGGGCTGAGGAAAATGTAATGTAAGTACCAGCAATCATAGGTAACAAAGAACCTAAATAAAGTATCTGTGTTTTTAAGGGCAAAAGCACACAGAATTTTTAGAACAGAGATGCTCACCCCATAATCTTATGAGAATATCTGAGTTTTTCTATGGAAACTACAAAAACTAATGATGCAAAAGCACTTTTGACAAAACAGCAGGCATGTTCTGCACAGTCACTTCTCATACTAGGTCGTCAGTAAAAGCTGCGCATATGAAGCCCAGCTCAGATTCTCTAAGTCATTTTGCGGGCTTGGGGGAAGCAGAAGACCACAGTCCCTCCTAAAGACAGGAAGGAGAAGGTTGGTAGGGGAGGAGGCTGATGGAACAGCATGGTGTGTGGCCCACCCTGAGCCACAGGACAGAAGAAATGACCAGGGCACAGGCACCCCACTCCTTCACTTTACACTGTCATCAAGGACTCAAAATTACTAAGCTAGAGAGACCTCAGGGTTCTGGGGAAGGTGGGGACTCTCCAGTGTGACCAGAGCCCTAGATTTGAAACCAGACTGGTTTTCATGTTAAGTGAAACCAGAATGTGTAAGATTCTATAGGCATCGCTAAGCATGAGCTGAATTTCATCAGATTTTATTTGAAATTACACTTCTTTTAATATAGCTCTTTTAATCCATGCATTCTTTGCATTACAGAAACAACCAGAAAAATACTCAAGAGGGAAGAAAAAATCCTTACACTTGAGGAATTAGCACAGACTTACGTTAATAGTTTCTTATAATGTCAATTTCTCTGGGTTTCTGCAGAAACACCATATTTTCAGAGTATCAGTGTATCCTTATATGAGAAGGCTCAAGCCAAATTGCTTAGTGTTTTACATAATTTGTTTATTTGACTGTAAATTGTTTTTTTTTTTTACAAATAGAAATCCAAATCTGGACAGTTCCAGAAAAATCTCTAACATATGGGACCCTCCAAATACCAAATGCCACTGGGTTTCTTTATGTACACTTTGACTATTTTTCTCCAATAACCCCATGATCTTGATAAACTCAGAGAGGATAATGATAGTGGGTGTCACCCTGGCCTCTGATACCCAGATAAGCTTGCACCATCCTGAAGACCCTAACTCTTGACTCTGTGACAAGCAGGGGCTGCAGAAGTGATATGCTCAGGAAACAGGGCTGAAAAAGCTTCTCAGAGCCGGTCAGTGCTTGAGGAGGCAGAGCTAAAAGCTGTGTAAGGGTAGGTGGAGGTGAAAAGTAGTCACAACTTATTCTCACTTGCATTCCTTGTTTTCTCCCCCAAAACCAGCATCTGGAATCTATGGGATGGGAAAGGCAATTGGGGTCAGGAGTGCCAGTGCAGGCTCACCTCTGAAGCTTCACCTTTGGTTTTGGTAAAGAAAGTCTTTAGATTGAAGCTTTCCAAGTTGAAGGACAAAGCTGAGACTCCTGTGCCCTGGTCAGTGGTGACAGGAGGGTATGAAAGAAGGGGAAAGGAGGTACCTTCAGGAGCAGTTGGTACTTGGTGATCCTCTGTACAGGCTTAATTAGATAGGAAGAGATGGAGTTGGCCAGACCGTGCCTCTGCTGGATCTCCTACAGGGATGAGAATAAGGTACAGTGAGATATGGAGGAGGAATGTTCTAGAAGGAGGAAAGCAAGGGTAGGGAAAGGGAAGGAAAGAGGAAAAGGTAGATAATTATGAGAAAATGTTCTTGGATAAGGAGAGATGGACAGAGAGAGAAACAAGAGAGCCCAAGATGCACAAGAGAAAACAGGAAAGATGGCAAAATGGGAGAAGCTTGCAGGAAAGATGTGGGTTTATGAGATAGAAGTAGAAATTAAGAAGAAATGAAGAGAGATGAGAATGGAAAAAGAATAATGAAGTCAATGATAAGCAGAAGGGGAAAGGAGAGATGAAGCAATTGAAGTGAAGAGAAATAACACAAGATGGGGGAAATAAAGGAGGGATACAAGGACAATGAAAATAAAGACAGAGGATGTGACTCTGATTTGTTTTGATGACTCCTGAGATTTTATCTGTCCTCAGTCTTAAAAATAGTAGAAGGATATACCCTTTTTTAATCTCTCCTCTTTAAACTGAACTCATCCTAACTCGGAATCATCACTCTGTTACTTATACATTTTTCGCTCTTATCAGTGGCACCTCTCCATCCCTCAGGTCCCTTGAGCTGGAACCCATAGAGTAGTCTGTAGTTGTTTCTCTTCTCTTATCCTTGGTAACAAATCTTTCTTCCCCACTTCCATGTATACCACCATCAACATTCATGCTAAGGCCAAGGCCCTGGCTGCCAGCTGCTGTTGGTGCCTCTGATCTTGCCTTTTAATTCACTCTCTATTCCATCTGCATGTGAGCTTCTACTCCACGAGGTCTCAGGGTTACGGAGATCACAGTGGGGCATGTGTGATTGCCTGCTCAAAAGGTTTTAGTCTAGCTGAGACGACTCCAACACAAACTACAGCATAACACAGATTGACAGTGAGAGCTGAGATTATTGGATGGGTGGTCAGGGAAGCTGGTAGAGACAAAGCTTTGGCTGGGTTTAGCAGTTGGGGAGGAGGCGGTTAAGTAGAGAGCTGAAAGAATGGCACTCTCTAAAGGAAGACCATCCAACCCAAAACAGGTTGAAATTAGCACTGTGTAAAATAACCATGAAAACAAGAACCATGCCTGAATAGTACAGAGGACATGTACCTATGTATTCGAAATAAAGTAAGACAACACAAAATATGGTCAGACAAGCAAGATACGTTGGGTCACTGATGGAGCTGAGTTAGAAAAAGAGAATTTGATGGTGCTTTTTCCAATGGTAAAATGCTATGGATCTTAAAGAGAACAAACATATGGTGGGTGGCATTTTTCAGGAATCACAATTACAGGAGGCAGAGATTAGGGAAACAGGGACAGACAAACTAGGAGGTACTGTCAAAGGCCAGGTGTATATATTATAAATTACCATGTGATTTAGCAATTCTACTCCTAAGTAAAATTCCACTTCTAAGAGAAATGCAAATGTACTCATATGTTTATGCATGGATAACTCACATGTCTATGAACAGATAAATGGAAAAATAAAACATGGTATATGCATACAATGGAATATTATTTGGCCACAAAAAGCAATGAGGTAGTAATGCACGGGACAACATAGATTAACCTTGAAAACTTTCTAAGTGAAAGAAGTCAGTGACAAAGACTATATATTACATGATTCTGTTTATAGGAAATGTCCAGACAAATCTAGAGAGAAAAAAGTAGATCAGTGATGGCTTAGAGCTAGGGCTTTGTGGTGGTGGTAGTAGCTAGAGGATACAGCTTTGAAATGATGAAAAGGCTTTAAAGTAGGGATGGTTGTACATACCTATGAGCATAAGAGAAAACTTTGTATAATATACTTTTACATGGGCAAATTGAATAGTGCATTAATTATATCTCAAAGATGCTATTATTTTAAAAAGTCCAAGTGGAGATTTCCCTAAGTTAGAATTACTAAGAACAAAGCATTAGAAGACACAATAAAACTAGACTAGATAGGACATATATGAGGTTACACAGGAAGGTGAATGAGTGGGAATAATAATTTTAAAATTATTCCATTTCTGAACAACTATGCAAAAATTACTTATTTTCTTACTTATTTGCCTCATTCCAAAGGCATGTGCTCATTGCGGGACTTGTTGAAAATGGTGGCAAAACAGCTGGCAGCTGGACTCTCTCTGGATAAACCAAACTTGTGGGTTTCTTTGGGGTCTCAGCTCCCCATAGAGAATACAAAGTCGTTTAAACGTGGTTCGTGTACTGGGGGAACACAGGCAATAATGCACTTTGGACACTCTTCCCTCTCTGAGTGATTAACCAAATCAACCAAGATCAACCAAATCAAGCTCAGGAACCACAAAGCAACAGAGACCACACTTTGGGTAAAAATTCTGCATCCGGGCCAGGAACATAGCTCAGTGGTACAGTGCCTACAGGACAAGCACAAGGTCCTGAGTTCAATTTTCAGCACCCTCCCCCTAAAAAAATTTGCGTTAGGTAAATGTGTGGGTCTTTCTAGGACTTCAATCTTCTGTGTTCTCATTACAATAACAGGTTATAAGAGACTGCCTTTTTAAAGGGCTTATCTCTTTTACAGAACAGGAGTTTAAAGCAGATAAAGCCTTCTGATGGAATGGAAGTGTCTAGGTGCAGAATTCAGATAAACCCTTTTGATGGAATGGAAATAAAATACAACATTATGCTTTCTGAAAAGATATGGGAAAAACCAGGCGGGGTAATTGCTCTCCCTCCACATGTCAGGCCAAAGGTGCACTGCTGGGTTTCCCATCGGAAGTAGGCACTACTCAGGTATTCCACTGGAAACAGGTAGATGGGAAATGTGGGTGTCTATCTCACTTATTAGCCAAGGTCCAGAAATGGACTAGAATCAGGTAGGTGAGGATCATTGGACTAAGAGAAACAGTATAGCACCAGGCACTGAGATGTGTACAAAAAGACCAATCAGGCATAATCTCAAGCCTCAGGGAGCTTACAGCACTGTAGGCCTGCCCAAAGGCAAATTGTTACAAATACTGTAGCAGAGATACAAAGTACAATGCATGCATTAAGACAGTGAAGGAGTTGTGCCCCAAGCAGCATGGGGCCTTTGGAAGACAGGAAGGATGCTAAGGAATGACTGTGTGTGCTGGGGGTGGTGTATGTGCACGTAAGTACAGCACAGAGTCCACCCCAAGCAGAGGAAAAGAGTCACTTCTCAAGAACACGAAAAGTGTCTGAGGCATGCTCAGATCGTAGGACCTCCATGTCATAAAAATGCTAAGTGGAAAAAGGCACGGTCCATTTAAAACTTCAAAAAGACCTATCTGGATACCTTTGACTAATGATAAACCAGGAACATCTTAAGGAAATACATTATTCTTTGATAAACTGGGACAGGGCACTCCATCCGACATCTGGTTTGTTTTTTTTTAGGACATTTTTCTTCTGTTTTACTCCAGGAATTACAATTTCAAGCACCCAGGACCATTTTCTATGTTAATTCTCCATTTTAAAAATTACATGTTAGTTCCTCACCTTGCTTCTCCCATTCAAGAGTGATTCCTTTGCTGAGCAACAAGGTACCAATGGAATCAATTATTTTATGGCTGTGTCAGCCTGGAAAGATGTGCAGAGGTTGATTTTGTATACCTGAGTAGAGACTATGTTTCAAGGACTTTATACTCTCCATGGGACCTAGTTCACTATCCTGCTTACAGCAGATACCCAAATACTTATGGAAGAAAAAGAAAGCAGGTAGGCAGGAAGACAGACTGATGGTCTTTACATATTTTTGAATTTCAAGTTTCTGTCACTTCTGACTATCAGAATAGCCATCCCTGCTACAGTCTGTCTCTCATTGAATTGCTTGTTTCCTAATTTCATCATTCCCTCTCATTCATCCCTTTGAAGCTTGCAGTCATCACTTTGATTCTGTTCCCTTATTGCCAATAGGTCACTTCCTTTGAGATCAACACTAAGTAGATTTATTCCACCATCCATCAGCCAGATGGTGTGTGTATCCAAAATCAAAGGACCTGACAAGGGATGCCAATTTATTTTCTTCTTTCACTTTCCGTAACAGCAGAAGTGCTCAATGTGACTGCACATTTCTCTCACTAGAAACTTAAAATCCCCATGTCCAGTCTCATTTGGGCAAATCACATCAGAATCTAAAGTGAAGGACATAGGAACCAGTATTTTTCAAAGACCCCTAGGCAATAAAATGTGTAACCAGGCTTAAAACAGTTGCATTAGAGCAGTTATTCTCAAACTTGATTGGGCATAAAAGACATGTGGAAAGGTCTTCAAAACTCAAGACTGCTAGGTCCTGATCAGAGATGCTGAGTCAGAAGATCTGGGTTGGGATTCAAGAATTTGCATTTCTAACAAATCTTGTTGATAGTGACATGGCTGGCCCAAGGGCCACACTTTGAGAACCACCATGTTTGAGAAAGCTATACATAAAGTAGAAGCAAAACATCTTCACCAACAGCTGCACAGTCCTGTAATCACAAAATTTATGTTCAGCTACATTTGATGTTGAGATATAGAGACAGATTTAATTTGTCCACAGTCACATCAGTTGAGATGGGATGGGTTGAAAAAAAAAAGACAAACACTACCAAAGTTTCTCCTCCCTACTTTATCCAAGATAAAGTAAAGGTTTGTGTGGTCAGTAAACAAAAATGAGAAAACAAAGAATAGTGAAACACCCATTATCCCATAGCAGAGAAGCATTTCCACTTGCTCATCAAGTCCTCAGGAATGGAAACCACAGCTTACATCAAAGAAGGTGCCTGCATGCTCCAGGATCAGCTGGTTGGAATCAGGCTTGTTTTTACAGTAGGTGACATACATTTGAAATTTGTCTGCCTAAAAAGAACAAACACAGTAATAGGTAAGCATGTGGGAGTAGCTCCCTTCTGTCCGCTGTCCCTGACAGGCTCAGCACGGGGTCCACAATTAAACCTACGGACACAGGGCCTGGATTTTCCGTGACAAATGTTTTGGGATCATCCAAGCCTCAATTCCCTACTAGACCTTGAGTTATTTTTCTCCTACTGGCAGGTAAAAACACTTTGTCGAAAGGAAGCTCAGCTTGACAAGAGTCTGATTTAGAAAGAGAAAAACTAGCTCACATATGATAAATATATTCTGAAGTTGAATAATGTATTTAGAGATTACCCCTCTTTTTTTTTTTGTACTACCCAAAAATTGTGTTCCCCATCTTGAAAAGGGACAAATACTCCCTTTCCAAGACAAATACGAAAGCAAAGAAGTATGATCCCAGACCTACTTTACTCTGAAAGTCTCCACTGCGGGGAGACAGCCGAGGATGATGTTGAGCAACTCCAGCATCATCCCCAACTTCCCAGAAGCAATGATGGGGGTGGGGAGAGAAGGCAGGGTGACCCTTTGGGGCAGGCATGAGCAGTGATTCCTAAACAGACTGCTACTTTAAGCCAAGAACCTTATGACTGATTAAAATGCATTTTTTATTTCTCTCAGGACCCTCTTGGTTAGACTACACTCCTTTTCTACTGAGAAAGTTGTGTGTAGTTTGGTGGCCAAGTACTTTTCCCATTGGTGAAAGTTTCCATTCTGATACCTGTAGGACATTTCAGGTATCTTCCCTCGCTAGAGCAGTCTAAGTGTGTGCTCATTACATCAGACATCACTCTTCTGAGTGCTTTGCATAGATGAACTCATTTGATTCTCAGGCCACCGTGCTGTAGTTGGTTCTAACTTTGTCCCTATTTTGTAAGTGAGAAAATTGTGATACAGGCTGGTTAACTGCTTGTAAATTCCCACAGTTAAAAAGTAGAGAACCCAGATAATCTGACTTCAAGCTTTTTGACCTTAGCCACTGTCATTCAATGTGTTACAAGCAACTCTTTCTATTTTTCAATCCTATGCTACACTCATATATTAAGATTAGGAAATTTAAGAAAGCTTGCTAGGGACAATTCTTGGCAAAAGGTTCATAATTTATCCAGTCATAAAAGGTTTTCTGAAACCAATTTTAGGGGATATAAACTGCCTAGGAGGTTGTTCATCATCTCTGAGAGATGATAATAAATCATACTTATAGTTGATTGTAAAGATGACCCAAATTGCATGAAACAAGATGCAAAAAAATACTTTTACTTAATGATCAATCTTGTTTCTCTCTATATTGGCTGTGTAAGGGATCATACATTATTTATCAGCATAAATACAAATTATGTATTGGCTCATGTATTAGAACAAAATGAAACAGCAGTCTCAGACTCACTAAAAAACCAGTATTCTTGGAAGAAAACATTAGAATTTTATGAAAAGAAAGCTTGTCTGGGAGTCAGGCCTCAAGTTCTGGGGCTGGCTGTGATGCTGATTATATGTCAGTGGGCAGCCAATCTCCTAAAGATGTACCCATCTTTAGAATCTAAAATGTAACCATAGTCCTGCTGACTCCATAGGGCTGTTGGAAGAATATAGTCTCTGATTTGTGAAGGTAGTGTGAAAAGTAATTAGCTCATTTTGCTTGCAAATCAATAATAAAAATAATTTATAATCAATATTAATATGATAATTAAAATATTAATAGAATATTATTAAATATAAGAATCAGGTAATTATTATATAGCAGAATCACTGGCCTTGGGGGAGGAATTTCATATTTTGTTGTATTGAGTGTCCTTAGTGGACTTTCCTGAAGCCCCTTGTATTCATTCATGAGCCTAAGCTTAGAACAATGTGATAGAAATGCTAATGAAAATTATTTTTTTGATTTATATGATTAGAACCTGTACATTCAGCCCATTTACTTGGTCGGACAATAGCACCAAGAAAGAGGGTGAGGAAATACTCATCTTGCAAGTCAAAACGGGAATGGATACTCAAGAGTCTATTCACTTCTATTAATGAAAAAGGTGCCATCAATAGTCCTGTGGCTTCTGATCATTCTAATTCCTTAATCCATATCTTGTAAAAATAACTGAACTGCTGCAAGGGTGGTGGTCTTGTCCCACTCTTCCTATGTCACGGTTTTAAGTTCTTAAAGAGCTTGAGACACGGATTGGACTGGAATCTAAAGACCTTCCCAAGGACGGCCCTGTTCCTTGAGGGTGGACGGCTTTTCACAGAGCTACTTATGATCCCTCTCGACAGCCCCCATGCACAGTGAGACCGGCACTGACACCAATTCTTTGGTCTGGCAGAGGTGCCATGCGCACGCCTGGAAATATGGACAGTGGGAAAGACGCTGTTTGGTTACCCAAGTGACAAAGCAGTGTCCTACATCCTCAGGCAGCTGCTCATACTTCTCCAGCTCTTTGAGGAAAATGCTGCAAGGGAAGAGAAAGGCTGCGTCAGACACCATGGTACACAGGCTCCCACACAGGATTCTACTGAGGCCAACACAATGGTAAACGTCCAATTATTTACACCGAGGTCTCCACCTTCTAGGTGATAACATGAGGAGATACAGTTTTTAATGTTAGAACTCATTTCATTAACATGTATGTTAATTAACTAGTTAGTGCTACTTAAAACAATATTCTTTCTCTCAGGGATCCATACGTTTGAGGTAAAAATGAAAAATTACACTGTGTTGGATCTTTCATTTTATTGGAAATTACTGATTTTTTTTACCCAAGTCATCTGAGCACAATTTGTGTATATATGTCTATATCTATGTATGTATGTACGTACGTATGTATGCATGTATCTAGTCTCTGGCCAGGTGTGGTAGTACATGCCTGTAAACTTAGCTACTTGGGAGGCTGAGGCAGGAAGATACAAGTTCAAGCCTGGACAACTTAGTAAGAGCCTGTCTCAAAAAATAAAAAGGCTGAAGATGTAGTGCAGACATAGTAGAGACAGAGCAGGCCCTGTGTTCAATCCTCTGTATATCAAAGAAAAAAAATATATGAAAGAAATTATATATAGAAAGAAAGAGAATGAGGGAGAGAGGGAGGGAGGGAGAAAGAAAGAGAGAATAAAATATCATCTGCAATCCCAGAGATTGAAATGGGAAAGTGAATACTTCACTGGTGTCTTAACAATTCTGGTCTTTCTTCTCCCACCAAAAACCAGTTTGTGCTAAAAAAAAAAAAAAAAGTTAAATTTAATGTTTTATTATACAGACATTATTAGCAAGGTGAAATTTTACAGGCTGGGGATGCAGCTTTCTGGGTTCAATCCCCACTACTGCAAAAAATATATATATTTAATGGAGGAAAAATCACAATATATTCCAAAGCTAAACTGAATCATCACCTTCCAGTGTAGATATATACCTCATGGCTCCTTTCCATATCAACAAATGATAAAGAAATGATTATTCTGACTTCAAATTAGTGTATAATTAATTTGAATTGTATAATTGGTTTAGGCGCAGAGAATATAAGTTCTAACAAACCAGTATTATTGGAAAATAATTTACTTTTAAAATTCACACAAAATTTTCCAAATAAAAAGTATGAGGCTTTGGGGAAGTTTACTGATGGAAACAGAAAATGCTGTGGTCTACATGTATAAGATGACAGGCTCACATGAGTATTAAGTGTAGCACTGTTTATAAGGGCAAATATGATTTGTAAGGAACAAAGAATTAAAATTTTAGAACCAAAAGGTAAACACGTTCATGATTTTGATGGACACTGTCAAATTGGTCTTTATTATAAAGACCACAGCATTTTCTGTTTTGATTCGACTAGCTCTATCTGGCTATTATCCACACATTTTGGTAGTTTCTTATAATTAATTATAAGCAATTATGAATGTTATATATGACTAACTAGTGTTCTTCCTTCAGTGACATAGGAAGAATTTTTTTGCTTGTTGGTTTTTGCAATACTAGGGATTGAACCCAGTGGAAATCTCACTGAGCTATATCCCTGCCTCTTTTTACTTTGTGAAAATTAGAGAGACAAGGCCTCTCTAATTTGTGCAGGCTGGCTTCAAATTTGTGATCCTTCTGCCCTGACCTCCTGAGTAGCAGAGATTACATGTATGGACCATAATACTGTTTTGGAGTTTGAAAAAAATATATATGCAATTTAAAAATATTTTTCAGATCCTAATAGGAAAGCAACAACGCTAATAATGATTGTCAGGGTCAGGTATGACTTTTTCCCTTTGTCTACATGCAATTAAAATTTTTTCTATAATACATGAGCATTGCTTGAATAATAAGAAAAACTCATTAAAAACTTGGGGGACTCCTAGCAGTACCCATTTGGTGGTGATAAGCTTTCTGCATTGTAAGCATAAATTTTACAGCATCCTGAACTGATTCATGCACAGAAGTAATTATAATACAATCTGGGTGTCAGAAATGCAAATATGCAGTGCTCCAAATCAATAAAGTGTCATATTATTTCTACTTTTAAATGGACCACAAGTAGCATATTTAATGTGCATTTATACAAACTTTAAAAGAAAAATATGAAAAAATGGTTTGCAATGTTTTAATTGAGGTTTAAACCTGGTTTAATACACATTTCTGTTGCAAAGAGAAGGAATCTGGTTTCTTACCACATAAGCAGACATACACACAGATGGGGTACATGTATGTTTATTTTCACATCTATGTATATTCTCTTTTAATTTCTAGAACTGAATTCTAAAAGGTATTTATTTTGTAGCCACTTTTCACAAGGAACACTAAATAATATAATGTACAGTATCTTTAGAAGTGATTTTTCAAAAAATGTTGAGATTTTTTTACATAGTCATTTCTCATACTGGCCTTTAACATAAATCTTAGAGAAGATATGAATGGAAATCCAGCCCACAGGAGACTGAACAGCACCCAGCAGAAAAGGTTGAAATGGTGGGGAAGCTAGGGGAAGAAAATCTGATGAGCTATTCTAGGACAAGGACTGGTCAAAGAAAAGAATGTTTATAAGTAGAAGGAAAAGAGAACTTGGAATGAGAGAAAGGAAGGATCTGGACACTGAGGGTATGGCTGTCAGCTGTAGGAACCCCCCACCTCCTGATGTCAAGATCTCTTCATCCTCATGAGTATGATTATTCTGAACTCTGACTCCAGTGCCAACCCCAGTGGTACACAGATCTTTCTCTTTTAAGCATGGCCAAGTGGGCTCATGGCATTTCATGTAGGGTAGAAAATGGTATTTTTGTTCCAAAAGTTGGAAGGTCAGCCATTGAGACTGAAGGAGAGTTTTCCTTTTTTTTTTTTTTTTTTGATTTACAATCCAAGGCCAGCTGAGCTGGACACTTCATGTTAATTTTAAGTAAGCAGTGGCAATTGTACCTACAGTGTTAATACTTGATCCAGATGAGGACCGTGTTATGAATTTTACTGAAAATCCTAGTAATTTAAATAGAACAACACTATGGCTTTTTGGATGGCAGTTATCAAAAATCTATGGGAAGAAGTTTGGATTAAAAATTCCCAGGAAATGAAAATGCTGTAAACTGAATTAAATGGATGGCACACGATCCTATGACTAATTCCCTTCTGTAAACTTAAGTATTTTTAACAAAGAAAAGCATAACATTTTAATCAAATTTACATGTACATGAGGTCGTCATGAGAGAGTGCAGTCCAAAGCATGATGCTTTTGTCACTTTTTAGACAAAGAACAATATATATGTGAAGGAATGGAAGGGCATCTTGACTCTGGCTATCTGGAACACAGTGGGAAATTCTAGGGATGCTTCCAGGAGAGATGGCTGTTGATGTGTGGGTGATGGAAAAGCTAGAAGACAGAGTTACTTCGGTTTTTTTATTTGGGTTCATTGCAGCCCCAATGTCCAGTCTCTGTGATCAAGACTGTTTACAGGCTTTGCTACGTGAAGAACATCCTTTCCAGAAGAATCTTTATGGCCTGCTGCACTTAGGGACAGGCAAGCCAGATGAGAGCTTAAACAGTCTCCACTAGCTCCCATAACTCTTCCTGGGTGCCACATTCCTGGCGTCCCACTACCAAGCACTGTTACAGAACATGTTAAAGAACAAGAATCTACAACCAGCTATAATTGTATGGGGGTCTTCTAAAGTTTCGCTTTCTTCATCTTTTTTGGTTTGTTTTGTTTTGTTCCTTTTTGAGATTAAGTCTTGCTGTGTAGTTCAGAATGGCCTTGAACTCACTATGTAGCCCAGGTTGGCACTGAACTCATCAGGATATCATTCTGCCTCAGCCTCCCAAGTGCTGGGATTACAGTGTGACTTTCTCTATTTTTAAATAACTTTGCAGGGTTGTGAGGATTCTAAATCCATATAGCAAGGGGCTCAATCCACACAGTAGGCACCAAGGAGTAGTTCTTCAGAATCAGTGCTTCTCAGTCTTAACAAATTCAGATTTTTTCAAATAAACATATACATTTTATGCCCTTAGAGTCTTATACTTAAGAGACTTTCCCTCACTAAACCCTTATTTGAAAAAAAAAAAAAAACCTAGAGAAGGTTGCTTTCTCTTGACACATCCTAGGAAAGTCTTGATTAGATATGTAAAAGTTGGATTCCAATTAGGGAAATGATGGGCTGAGCTGGTATCTTTGTTTTGACTATGGGACTTCCCAAATTCTACAACATAATAAGGCACACTGTAAATCTCACGAGAAGAGAATATAGGCAGTGATTCTCAAGTGCTTTGATGAATAAAACACTTACAGCAGGGAGTATGAGTATCCCCTCTGTTACAAGGGACATTCTTAGTAAACTATTTAATGCTCAGCATAACTGGCTGTGCACTGCCCTCCGGGGTTAGGATTTGAGCATCTGCATTGTTCAGAAAAGCTTTGTAGGTGATTCTAACACATCCAGTCCACAGATCTATCTGGGGGCAACTGCTCTAGATTCTAGCATGCTTCCAGCTGGCAAATCCTACAACAACTCTAAAACTGAATTTGGTGGTAGCAGTGGGGGTCTCAGTATTAGAACTATGTGGCTTGTGGTAGGCATGCCAATTCAGAATTTTGAGGATGATATTCACTACCATCTCAGTGTCATAGCTGCACATGAGTAGAGTATTAAACTCTTTGGCTTTTTAATTTGAAGCTTATGACCACAGTTTAAGTAAGCCTGATCAGTATCATTCCATACCCATCGATAAGACATGATGAGTTTAAATTAAAGCACAAGAGCTAACAACACTCCCATAAATGATAGAACATTCCCATCAGCTGTTTTGTAGTGATAGTTTGTCCCTCAGCACTTCAGTAATTATAGGCAATAAACTGTGGAAAGTAAGTAGTTCAAGATTTTGTGTGGATGTCTGGAATTCTTTCAAAAATGAAAAAAAGAACTTTTAAAGAAATGTCATGATTGAAGCAATGCTATCAGTCTATTATTTGCAATATATTATGTCACTATATGAGGAAAATGCTTTCCTCTGGCTTTACAAGGAATTCTAGGAAATGAGACATGTAGCAGTTCTTGCCGAATCTGAGTTTTGTCATTGAGCACTACGGAAAAGTTTCATTCCAAAAGTACTCTGAGGCATTCTGTTATTCTCCCCAAGCATAAATTTGGCCTAGTGTCTCTGCTTTTATGGAAGTGCATCCTTCATGGAGGGACTCCCAACCTTGCCCAGAAAACAGACCTTTACTTCAAGGAGGTACCTGTATCTGCAAAACAATAGCAGTTTGGTGACCCTGGATGTAAGCATGTATGTGCTTGTTGGAATGTCAGGAGTGGTATGATGGGAAAGGGAGGAGTCATGGCAAGAAGCTAAAGAGAAACATAGAAAGCACACAATAGGTCCGGGGATTTAGCTCAGTGGCTTAAGTGCCTGCCTGGCAAGCAAAAGGTCGTGAGTTTGAGCCTGGTACCAAAAAAAAAAAAAAAAAAAAAAGAAAGCACACAATAAAAAATTAAATTGGGAGAGGGCAAGCAGAAGGATGTCAGGATTACCTATATGTGAAGAGTCCAGGGTTGCCTCTTGATCGAAGATGGTTTAGGTTCCTGACTTTAAACCAGTGGAACTAGATTGTTCTAAAGAACCCATTAATGATGAAACAGATCTAGAGTCTGGAGTATATGGGGTCCTAGACTGCAGTGCTAAGGTGGCTGGAGTACATAGCGAACTAATGGAGAGTGAAGAGCACTGAGTGGAAGGTGCTACATCATTCACAGTACAAGTCTAACGCAGTTTGATCACCTAGGCTGACCTCTGGGACTCTCTTGGCCCTGTTTTCTCACATCAGAAACTTTGGTCTGGGTTAGAGATGAGGCAAGAGGGGAGCCAGGGCCAGATTACCCTCCTCTGCATACCTATCCCCAACCTCCTGCCTCAGGCAGCAACTTTACCCTTTCTGCACTGCTACTTATTTGATGGGTCATCTCAGTATTTGCTCATTTTGTCTATTATGTGTGATCAGACGAATAAAAACTTATTTGCATATGTACATATCAAATTAAATGTTAATGTAAAATAAAATATAAACCTCACATGTAATGCTACTGACATCCATTAAGGTGCTGTTTGGCAAAGAGGCATGAATACTAAAAAGTTACTTGTGTACAGCAAAAATTAACGTTACTTTGACAAACACAAATCGAAGGCTTAGATTGTATCTTTCTTTGGGTATTCTCCAATATCTATAATCAGTTGGAATGCTGACAGCTTACTGAGCACACAAATAATACTAACAAGACCACAGCTACAACCTTTCAAGGACTGTATAAGGCCCACAGTTATATCCCTTAGAGTATGGGTCTGGACTCCAAGGAAAATGACTGCAGGTCTTTCCTCTCCTGTCACTTAACATCTATTAGTGAGATGACAGTTGGACTCTTTGGTTATGTCACTAGTTTATGTAGATAACAAACATTTGTCAGTTTCAATTTCTATAAAACAAAGAACAGAACTACCAACTTACTTACCAGAAATTACATCTAGCAAATCTATGATTTTTCCATCAAAAGGGATAAAACTAATACCAAAGGCATTTAGAATAGGGGAAGAAGCAGAGAAAATACACATTTTAATCAAAGTATTTGTGAACAGGCAGTGTGTAGTAGCTGGCAGTTGTCCCTGCCCTGGGCCATGAGTTGCAGGGCCTTAACCACCTGGTGGAATCTGTGCCTCACAATTTGGTTAAGGGTCAACCTTTTGTAGTTCAACGGGTAGTAAAACCAATTTATAGCAAGCAACTGGCATTAAAAGGAGAGAGGGAGGGAGAGAGAAAACCTAAGCCCAAATCACACATAATGAAGGTGGGTTCTTTTTGCAAAATTTAATTTCCCTATTATACATAGTACATAAGCATGTATATATCAGGATACTGTATATAATCTTTTTCTTTGGTTCGTCATAAAACACATTTGAAGATCTTACCTTGCTCATTCTCTTGACTGCATTTAGGATAGGATGGTAGTCTCAGGGAGGTTGCCGTTCTTCCCCATTTCTCTTCCTCTCCCCATTCCTCTCCTCTGCACTGCTCTCTTCCTCAATTTACCTACTTGCTTACCTGTCCTCTCCCCAGCTACTGGCTTCCTCCTTTACCCCCTGTCCTTCTCTCTTCTGCTCCCCCTTATTACCCATCCATTTCACTGTTTTCTCTCACTCACATTCTCTCTAGGTATTTCATCCCCTCTTCCCATCTTGCCACATCTTGTTTCCTTTGAGTCTCAGGCACCCTCCACTTTTGACTCACACCTCCACCTTTCTCTTTGGTCTCAGACACACTTACGAGACAAGTCACATGCTAACTGGGAAGTGAGAAAGGGCCCCTTCTTGCCCCCAAGACCCAGGCTTGATTACAGCCACACTCACAAATCCCTCCCTTGGAGGACCTTGTCCAAATTGTCCTCTGGCATCAAGGAAACCAACTCTGCCTAAAGGCTTTTCTTGCTCCTCTGAGGCCATTTCTTTGGTCCTGCGACCTGCTGTTTTGCCCTACCTCCCACCTTCTCACAGGTACCTCTTGTTCTCAGAACTCAGAAGGCAGAATTTGGACTCGATTCATCAGTGGTTACCAGCTTCAATCTCCAAGTGGCAAAGGTCTGGCCCAAAGAAGAACTCTAGTAAGATGACCCAAATGTAGCTCTGGTTCAGCTACTCACCTGCATCACATACACCACACCGTGCTCCTACCTGGTCTTCACCTCTGCTGCATGCCACCCACTGCTCTTGGTGACTGGGGCTGCAGTGGTAAACAGCCAAGGCTTAACCCAAGAGCTTTCAATCACACGTCTAGAAGGAGGGTGTGTGCGGCAATACCTAGCCTTGGTTGTTAGTCTCCAACTTGCCTTTCCAATCCTTGCTGAAAACAGATTTATTTCAGGAAATTACTTTAGGGGCATTGGACTTGATTGAAGAAATAGGAATGTTCTGCAAACATTTGTTTGGGCACTCATGTAAAACCTAGTTAGGTATATGGGCCTATAAGTGACCACCACACTCCAGGGCCTATGGAATAGGAGGAGACAGAACTGAAGTGAGAGGCCAGCTTTCTGGAATCCAGTGCCTGATCTCTAGGGAATGCAAGTCCACACGCTAGGCAAGGTGCTGGCTGGTCCTTGGGTCTCCTTCTCTGTAATGCACAAGGTTGTACTTGATGGTTAAGAGGACTCTTTGAGCCCTCACAGCAGAGATGTTATAAAACTGTTATTGTCCAGATTCATGTACCATCACTTCTCCCACTAACTGGAAAAGGAAGAAGTAAATCTCAGGTTTAACTGAATGTTTTAAACAAAGAGTGTTCTTACCAAACCTGAATATCTAACAATAAAGGCAAGCTAAAAGCAAATAATTTTTTCTTTTTTTGCTTTTTTTTTTTGGTACCAGGGATTGAACTCACAACCTCACACTTGCCAGGCAGGTGCTTATGCCACTGAGCTATATTCCCGGCCTGCAAATAATTTTTTGAATTATAAGTTGTAAGTTAGGCAAAGCATTCACAGATGGAGGATTTATTTATGGTATATATTCTTTTGTCTAAGTGCTCGAAAAAGGCTTAGCAAAATGCAATGGAAAGAAATCTAACTCTTGTGTACATAAGCACATTTTATGATCTTTATATTTAGTTGTATAGAAATAATCTGTTGTGCAAAATGGGGAGAGGAGAAGGCAAAACTAAGTACATTCCACTTCATCCTCCAACTGGGGAAAAACCATTCTTATAGGTATTAAATTCTACACAGTTAATTGTTCTTTTGGCGTGTAGGAGTTTCTCTATTCAGTATCTATAAAGGTAAGGGATCTTGAAATACATCACATGTATTAGAAAACAGCCCTCCACCCACACACACTAATCTTGGTTGGCATTTTCCCAGTGCTACCATTTTAGATGGAGCAATACTAATTAGCTGAGATATAAAATGTATTGTAATCCCAAATATTGAGTACAGTTATCTAAGTATTGTAAGATGTTATTGGAATCCCAGCAAGTTAATTTTTAATCTACCACCTCCAAAGCAACCCAAGTCGAGAGTAAAGATACCAATACATATTTCAAGTTAAGGGAAGCCAAAGGATGTTAAATCTAATCCCAGTGAGGATATGTGGACAAAGGCCCTGATTTCTCCCAGAATTTATTATTCTCTGAAGAAGGGGGACGGCTTATGGATGAGTGACAGTGAGGATGGTAGGAATTACGTGAGTAACTTGAGCTGGTTAGTCAGATGCGGAGAAAAGCATCTCTGCAAAATGCATAGATAAGGATATGCAGAAGGATCAACTTGCATAATTCAATTAAGGTAGTAACTAAATGGCTTTAGGAGGCTGTTGTTTTAGTTTTTGATATGTAAACTTTCGTGCCCTGGGGAGTCATAGCCTCTTTGATGCTCAAACCCAGCTGACATTCCTGGAGCTGACTGGGTCTAACATCCCGATATGCTTATATATTTTTAAAGAGGAAACAGGAGGCTGTTTGATGGTTTCAAGATTATATACTACTACCTGGGTTAGCCGTGTTTGCAACGCTTAGAGCCAACTGAAGAGAGAAGGAAATACCATAGTCAGCTCTGAACATATCAGTATAAGGAAATAAGTTTCCATATAATCAAACTTGCAGCAATTGTTCTGCATTCAAGGGGAGTCACTCCAGTTGTCTCTCACAAAATGTAGTTGCTGTATAACCCTGCGTTTAGGTACTAATTTCCTAGCAACTCAGTTAATTAGGTTAGCATTGGTAGTGTCAATCTCAATCTTCCTCTCTCAAACTCCCAACATTGCTCCTTCCTATCATCTCTCCCTCACCCACTCTGCAGTATGGACAGATATATAACTGGAGTTAATGATATTTTTTACAGGTTATACAGTGACTATTTAAGAGAAATACTATATTCCTGAAAGACAGTTTCATGGTCCTCCTACAAAATAGCTCCCAAGAAACTCCCTCATTCAGAAATTCCATTACTTTGCTGGTCTAGGAGGATTTGGTAGTGATGTGGAGAAAAGTTATACCTAAGGTTTTTATTTTTCTTGCTTTTGAGACTTTCACAAGCAAAAGAATGAATTGTGACTTGAATAGCACTAACTGTAAGTCAGCAAAATGTAATTATAATTTTATTTCTAGCTCATTCATCCATCCATCCACCTACTCAACAAATACTGTAAGTTTATTATGTACCAGGTACTGGACTGCAGAGAAAGATATGGCCCCTTAAGTTCATAGTCCTTATATTTTCCAAGTTGGGTCAACAGCCATTTTATCTCCTACTTATTACAGATTTCTAGAAGTGTTATGTCTTCTCCATTAATCAAAATTTGTATGGCTTAATTAGAAAATACACATTATGAGTACTGTAAAGCCTTAGTCCTCAGATAATGTAGGAAATTAATGTATAGCTTGATATCCTTGAATTGTGAACAACTTAAAATATTAATTCCTTTTGGTCAATACCTTTCTAAATACATTGCAAAATTCCTTGCTTTTCATGCAGAGCATACTAATGATTTGGGGTTATTACTATCATCAATTATTATGTTGCCCTGTAATATAGCAGCTGTTTTAGATCCTGTAGTGAGATATGACATGCTCTGTAGCAATACTGAGCAGTCCCTCACCATTATGACTGTTGCTGTTGTTTTATTGTTTTTTTTGCCATTTACCTATCTTCTTTCCTGCCAGGTCTTACTTAATGTTGCTCGCCTCACTTGCTCAAGTTCTTCCTCCTTACAGTATTTCTTCCTTCTAAATTGCTGTGGAAACTATAACCAAGAGATAAAGTGGCTGACAGGGAGGACAGAAAGTTTTTATGAAAAGGTGAAAACTTAATCTTGGTGACATGTTGTTTGGTTGTTCAAAGGCTGGTTTTTAGTTTCTTTTTGCTCCTCTGTAGTGTGCTAAATAGATAACATGCTTGGTAGCTGTGTTGTTGGTATTTGCATTTATTCCTCTATTTACAGAATTCGGCTTAATTTGACTTTTTAAAAGATTTCTTAGAATTGTATTTTGTAAATTGTAGGTAGACTTTCAGCTATTTCAAACCTACAGTACTGCTTACAATGGCTTACTAAAGTGCTACTGTGAAGCCAGAATAACACAGGCATACCTGTGTTAGATAATTTGGTACAACTGTTCAGTTTTGAATGAATATTCTTTCTCCTTATAAACTGATTTGGAAAAAGTGGGGTTCATAGGACATGCATGTTGTGAACCTGAGACTTTCATATGAAGTCAATTTGGGAAGAATATGGGGAAAATGAGACTTGTTGACTGAATCTAGAGACCATAATTCAGACAAAAAAAGGAACATGACTTACCATTTGTTAGTCTGAGGCCTTCTTTGATATCCTGAAGGAGATGGGATGATACTAAGCTGGGCTCAGATGATGGAATTTGGGATTGATAGGCAATAACGAATTTACTTGGCTCTTATTAATAATAAGCATGACTTAGAATGTTTCTATGTCTAGAGATTGCCAAACAAACCAGATGGGGAATATAAAGTTTATAATAATAAAAAAAGACTGGGAACTTTTATTAAATATCTAGAAAGTCAGAAGAATTCTTCTCCCTTAGAGTTTACTGCTTTAATAATCTGACAGGGTTATCAAGTCATGAGAATTGCATATTTTATCTTTATTCAAACTGATGCTATTAGATTAATTATTAAAAGGGGAATTACTCTCTTATTTAGACCTTTAGAGCCCAGGATCCTCTTAAGTTCCCAGAACTTGCTTGTGTGTTAGTCATTCTCAGCACAGACTCAAACTGGTTTAACTTTCTAGTGGTTGTTCGATATGGCCATCTAAATGTAAGTTTACTAACATTGAATAAAATAAAAAATTCAGTTTCTCAGTAGTACAAGTTCATTAACACCCATTTCTAATGGCTAATGTGTTGGACAATATTAATACAGAATATTTCCATCCCTGGGAAAAGCCCCACTGGACAGTGCTGTTCTAGTCCTGCTTTGGTGTGGGATAGCTCACCACCTGCGCACATGGCCTCCTCAGGAACCCTTGCAGCCAGCTTTTCTATCTCCAGCATCTACCTCAGCCCAGGAAGCCCCTGGACTTAGCCTTCTTGCAGCAGGCTCCCGAGGGTTCAAGGACTTCATGCCGATACTCTTCCAGTGTCTTAAGTTTGTCTCTACTTGTATTTCAGAAACTAAGTTATTGCTATTGGTTGGTCACATAACTAATCTTACTCATGGTCTTGCTGACTCTCTATGAACAATAAACATGTTTGGTATGCTGTGGAAAGATCTTAAATCAAGATAGGAACTGAAAAAATGATCTGCAAGGGTTCAGGACTTTTAATTCTACTTATTTCAACAAAAACAGTGTTGATGGATGTTCTCCTTTATAAGTTGTCAAGAAATGTGCTGTACTAAGTATTTTGGTTGTTGTTATTATTGTTTTGTTGAGGGTAGGAATAATAGGATAGTTGGGGTTAGAGGAAATATTTAGGTTGAGAAAAACTTCCATGGAATTTGAAACCCAATTTACACAAGATGGATACTCACAAGTGAATTCTAATGTCAGGATTTTTCACAGATTTAATGAGGAGAAGCTATTTTGTTTCTTCAAATTTCAGTAACCACTTTGATTGGGCAGATGATGATGCTGCCTGCTAGGTCTTTGAGACCTGGGGAGGGATACTGCTGAACACTTGATTTTACTTTCCACTAGAAATTCTGAACAATTGCAGAGAAAGGGTAAGAAACAAGTCCGACAACAACTGGCTTAGAAAACTGATCAGGTAAGACTATTCCAGGTACGATGTAAGGTTCCTCAAATGCCAGAGACCCATTTGTTGGAGTCCTCTCTTATCTGATATTTATGGCCCTAAGTGAGATCTGCTGAACCTGCCACCAACCTACTTGTTATGAAAATCGTAGATCTCCTGGATGTTGCCAAAGATGATATGCTCTTTATTCAGGATCCCAGGGGGGATCTCCTCCACACCACTGGTCATTTCCCACAGGTAGGTCTGTAAGACAGCAACAGATTCATTACTGACAAGTATGCCACCAGAAATTCAGACAAATAAAGAAGCCCTTAGGCTTGGGAACAAGACTCAGATGGGCAATGCATGCAGAGTTTAACAAATCTGAATGATCCATCATCCTGAACTTTAGGAAGTGTACCCTCGGGTACTCTTGCTATTTATCAAGCATATGTGGATTTGAGTGGTGGAGGCAGGGCTGAAGATTTTTAGACTCAATTTAAGTTCAGTCAGTATGTCATAGTTTTTATTTTTGAATTGAAATGTTTTACATACTTTTCTTTCTGGGTCTAACTCCAGTCTGAGAAAACTGTAGACTTTCTTTTCAAAAGATCTTTAAACTCCAATACAATTACTGTTGATTTTGGGAGAGAGATTTCCTCTGGATAAGTTTTTTAAAATTTGTTAATCGCTATGAAAAGAACAAGAGCACTGAACTCCTCTCAGACTTGACAATGATGAGGATGTCATTTTCTAATACAGCTGTGAACTGATTACTGCAAGACTTACCTCCAAACACTCGTGTAAATCCCTTACATAAGCTTTCTCTGTCTGGAGAAGTTCAGCCATAATGAATCTAGATGAAAACAAATGTGCTTTTAGTTTTAGATAGAATGCCTCTCCTCCTTCAAACTTCACTTCCCTACCCCAGCATCTCTGATGTTCTTAAATGTTCTATTTTACTAACAAACTCCTTCTCTCTCCTATGAGTCACTCTCACCCTCATTACTTGCTCTATATCCCTTTAGCATGCATGCCCAGCCAGTTCCATGTTCTCCACTCAGTTTTACCACACTGTGATTCTGTATTGACATGGACATGCTCTCCATTGCACTTATGCATATGCATATGCATGGGGGGCAAGATGCAGGCTCATTCATATCTGTTTCAACAAATAGACAGCTTGAATCTCAGATTTCCACATCTGTCTTGGAGCTTCTTGAACAGATTCTATTCATAGAGTTTATAGATTTATATCAAAAAAGTTTTCAATGCAGTAAGTTAATCTGGATTTCAAGACCAGGCAAAGATGCCCAAGTCACTACTGAACTAGGGGTAAACAACTTTTTTTTAAGGAGTCAAATAGCTTTTAAAAGCCATTCAGTCCTTATTACAACCACTCAGTGTTGGTGCTGCACCATGAAAGGAGTCACAGAATGTGTTTAAAAAAATAAGTGACTGTGTTATAACGAAACTATGTATGGATGCTGAAATTTGAATTTCATCTATGTATACTTTTGATTTTTTTCTCAATCATTTCTATATGTACAAGGTTATTTTTATATAAAGGGATAGTAAATCAAATTTGACCTCTGGGCCAACATTTGCTGATGATCTTGGACCTAGATTATCACATGAAGTATTTAGACATTATTTACAGTGGGACTTCTTTGTGTCACAAACTAATGTGATAAACCTGAACCTCCAAGCAAAAGTGAGCACTGTTAAGTGATTGTTCTTCAGGTTATCATAGAATTTGGCTACATATTTTTAAGGAGATTTTTTCCTTCTTCCTGGGGCCCCTACATAATGTAACAGCCTTGAATAACTGTTAAACTTATAGCTTCACAGCAGTGTATCTACCTTATTTTTCCTCCATATATTTTTATTACAAATGGTACTTTCTAGCTTGCATATGATAATCTAATTTAGTGCAAACTCTATACTTACATATTTATGTTACATTTTCTGTAGCATTTTTTTCATGTAATTCTTAATGAGAACTCCTATTTTCAGGTGTCCTATCACACGAAACTTTTGAAAATTAATGCCCCTAAAGTGCCCTCTTCTGAGAACTTCACAAGAAATATTACGTGAACAGCACCTCTTCCTAGACCTTTATGTTGGTGAGCTTTTCCTCAAACCATAACATTGTTCTAGCAGTGGCCTTTCTGTTAAAATTAAAGGACTGAGTTCAAAAATCCTTTTTTTTTTTTTTTTGGAGTTAGCCACTCTCTTCCTATTCTTATGTAATTGGTAGAGTATAAAGTGCATGAATTTTGGAATCAGACAACAGGAACTGAATTATGACTGTCATTTACAAGTAGACAGATACCTTGGCCTCAGATGCCTTAGTTGTAAAATGACTGATCACACAGGATTCCTGCAAGGGTTATACAAGATCACACCAGCAAAGGGCCTGGTATAAGAGGTACTTGCACAAGGAGATAGACAGTAATTAGATCTGTAGATTGCTATCAAACTAGGAAAGAAGGAAGATGACAAGAAACATAAGATGACGGGCTTTGAGAAACTGTCTCTGGTTTCACTGTTTTGGGTTTCAGGGCATTGTTCTTTATTTCCTATCTGCCTCCTGCAGTTTTATTTGGTCTTCTTAATTTATCTCCACTACCCACTGCTCAATTTTGTTTTATTTTCCATCAAATCTTTACCCTCCTTTACCTATTCGGTTTCTCAGAAAGAACTCAGAAAGAGAATTTGATCTCCACTTCCCTTCCCCACTATGGGATGAACTGCACCCCCCAGGATTGATATGCTGAAGTTCTAACCCTCAGTAACTCAGGCTTTGACCTTATTTGGAAGCAGTCCTTACTGTACTGCAGCAGAGTGGTCCCAATCAACTTGACTGATGGCCTTAAACAGGCATATGTATATTCAAGAAGACTTTCAGAGGGCCATGAAAACAGCCAGCTGTGGTCTGATAAGAGAGGCCTGGAACAGATTCTTCCCTCAGCTCTCAGAAGGAGGCCAAACCCATGGCCACTTGGCCTCCAGAATAGCAGACACACTTTTCTGTTGTTTAGATTGCTCAGCTTGTGGTTATTTTGTTATGAGGTCCTATGCAGCGAGTGTACTTACCACATGAAACAAGCTCTGACTTCACAAACCTGCTTTAGCTTCTTCAGCTCCAAAGAGGTTATGATCCTAATTCATTCCAACAATCTACAGAGAGCTACTTAATCTTGGGACATGTTATTATTATTTTTTCCATTATTATTCAGTCTGTCAAAATATGCTTCATAAAGTCCTCCAAATATCTCTGTATCTGTGTGACTTTGTGACCCCAACATAAAGAACATAGAGCACCCACACTGACATGGTTCATTGTTTCTACAACCCAGGGTCCTATAATTCTTGATTAATGTGGAATGTGAGTAAACAACCACCTACTGATCAACCAGCCAAAAAAAGCAAAATGTAGTTTGTCTACCTGGACTTGAGATTTTCTGAGACTGGAGCTAAAATGCAGTCTTCAGTCAGTATCCTCAGGGATTGATACAGGACCCCTATTAATACTAAAATCTGCAGGTTCTCAGCTCCTTGTATGTATAATATGGCACAGTATCTGCTTATAACCTAGGTACATTTCCTGTATACTTTAAATTACCTCCAAATTACTTATAAGGTCTATGACAATGTAAGTGCTTGCTATATAGCTGCTTAGGGAATAATGAAAAGTTGGAAAGCCTATATGCAAATTTTTCCTGAATATTTCTGATGCACAGTTGATTGAGTCATAGGAGATAGGACCCACAAATATGGAGAGCTCATTATACTTAAGAGAGCCAAGAATCTAGTGACAAATTGGTCCCAGTACTCTTAAATGGATTCTAGTCCTGTCTGTTCTTGAGAAACACAGAATTCAATTTACAAGATTCTCAGACTTTGGATTATTCCAAAACGTTTCAATCTCAGCATCTTGCACCTCTTTTTGCTGATTCTCCTCTGCCTCATCTCCTCATAGGCTATTGTCCATCTGGGAGTAAAATTAGATGGCAGTTTTACATCTGAGCTTTACAATTTACTCACTGAGCCATTTCCTACATATAGCTTTTCTTTTAAAAATCCTGTTACTCACCAAGCAAAGACTCTGAAATTTGAATACCTAGACCAAGTCAGGGGAGGGGCCATCTGGTGTCAGTCTCCAAAAGTGTGTGTTCCTTTTTTTTGGCCCAACAATATATTCCTTTACTTTAAGTAAGGAAGTCGGTACTATAATACTTATTTATTAATGTGATATTTGGATAACTTCTTATCCTTTCCCAAAGGTTTGAGCTTCCATATGTAATTATATACTACACACTTTTCTCGATCACCTATGATATCTTCATTACTCTCTTCATTGGTTCATACAAGAGAGTATAAAAATATACCTTTCTTCACAGAATTTACAATCTAGTTAAAGAGACATACTAAGCTGTCCATAGAATAAGCAAAGTATAAGTCAGTATAGGAAGAAATTGGAGAAGTTCAGAAGGAATGATGCAATGCCTGTAGAAGTTTTAGATAAGGGATTCACAGAGGTAGCAGACAAGCTGGATTTTAAGAATTCAATAGGATATAAAGTGGGAAAAATAAAGCCACACACAACAACAACAGCAGCAGCAACAACAGCAACAATAAAAGGACAGGAAAAGAATAAATCAAACGAAGAGGGCTCTAGCCCAACTAAATATAACTTATTTTGGACGTGAAATAAGTCAGTAAATGAATTCTGACTGATGTCTCATTGGAACTTGGAAGTATTCTGAAATAAGAGTGACTGTGTTTTCTAAAAGCCATGGATACATGATGACAACCATGTGGGACAGACTAAGAAGTCTCTAGTGAGCCTATATTCTCAATGGAAGGATCATGTCTGTCTGTCCCTCTCTGTAGGTGCCCAAGAGGAGACAGTAAGCTGCCAAAAGAGATGGAGGGCAGTGCAAACAGAGCCTACTCATGGCAGTGGGAGTTTGCTAGCACATACTCTTTCTTTCGGGCTGATTTCCGCTTCTCTTCATTCACTTCATGGTTGGCATCCCGCAGCTTGACCTCACGATCAGAAAGGCTTGCTGGTATGATGTCCAACTCCAGGTCCTTGTTATCCTGCACGCAGCGGATCACAGAGATTACTTTGGAGAAGCTTTAAGAAAGACACTTGCCCATGCTGAGTGAGGTGTTAATGCAGAAAAACAGAGGACAATGTAATGGAGAAGATGAAAAGATGGAGGGTCCTATAAATTTCTACCCACAAGTGCTTTTCTTATGAGGCAATGGTTCTTTTCAAATAAGAGAACATTAAGGTCAAATGTTTAGTGCTGATATCCACAGCAATGGACATTATATTTCTAGTTGGCTGTGGCCTCTAGTCCTGATTACATCTAAACATACATATGCATAAATGGGCCTAGGATTGGTTCTTCACAAATAAGAAAAATATGAAACAGAAACATACAAAGCCATAAAAACCTTTCATTTGTCAAAGGAAAGTATTTTTTAAACAATCGATTTCTCTTGCAAACAGCTCAGTGATTGAGCTTTCTAATTATCCATCCCCTTGCTTATTTCAACCCACATTTAGTATTTATACACAGTGGAGTCCTCTAGGGAAAAGTCAGATTAGTGCCTATGGAAGATGTTAGCTGCCTCAACTTTCAGTGGTCTGACTACTTGTCTAAGCTGCTCTGCTTTAGAGCATGAGCCTATTTAAAGGTTTATGAATTAGAAATCCTAAAATTAAATTGCTGGGCTGTATTTAGCTCTTAATTCATAGGTCACTGACCTCTATTATAAAGAAGAGATTAAAAGGCAGTCTTTCTTTACTTCATGGCAAATAGTACTTTTTCTCAGTTGAAATGTCAATAGCCTTTATACAAATTACAACCCTTGAAAGAGCATCATTATATATACTAGGGTCTCTAATCATTTGCTGATTAATATAATAGAGTAGGAGATGGTACTGACAAGGCCTAAATGAAGGGGTTAGCCCTCAGAATCAACAGTTAACTCTACACAGAGAAAAACTTCTGTGTCCATAGGCTTCTCTCCTGGCTAGTTAGCTTTGCAATATAGGGCACTAACTACAGGTGAACGGATCCTTGTCTGCCACCCTTAGTCCCCCTCAAACTGCACAAGGCAAGTGTTCTAGGGTCACCAGCTCAGAGGGACTGCTCTGGAAACTTCTTCTTGGTGGCCACAGGAGCTGTAGTACCGAGGGAGATGAGAAAGGAGGATGCCCCAGAGGGAGACCCCATGCTTACCTCCGTGTTGACGCCTAGGGCTTTCTCCAGGGAGTATCGGTACTTCCCCATCCTCAAGGAGAAATCTCGATAGTGTTTGTCCACTGTGGTCACCCATTTCCTTATCTCTGTGGCATGAATGTGGCCTTTTTCTACAAAGTTATCAGCCAGCTGAATCAGAAGCTTCACTTTCTCCTTTGTTTGCTGTCCCAAAAGATGATCTTAAGTTATTAGACATTATTGTTGGGCCCCTTCCCCACAAAATCCCCTTACATCACAACAGCCATAGGCATCTCAGAGCTAGAAGCCTGGGCTTGTATCCCAGCTCTGTACTCACTATCCCCAGTCATCTTGAGCAAAGTGTGCCTTCTCAGCTCCTTTACCCACAAAATAGGAATCTAAACAATAATAGTACCTGCATCATAGGCTGTTGTGAGCATTAACTGAGCTAATAATGCAGAATTTTTAGAACTCAGTAGGCACTCCCAGTGCCCACAGGAAGCCATAAATGTTAGCCATTATTATTACTACCCACATTAATGCAGTGCTTTGTTGGTTATACAGTATATTATCATCACGTCTGAGACCTGTTGGTGTTTCGAAGCATCCCTAAAAATTAGGTAGACAGAGGTGGCGTGGCTCTCTGACACACAGATGAAAAAACCAAAGGATTAGTTTTTAGGGTCCTAATTCATACCACTAGTAAACAAAAAAGCTTATTTGTCTCTTTGTCCCTAGTTCTCTCCCTTCCCTGGCTTACAGATATAGAGGTAGGCTCTGAAACATCACATGTTGGCACGTGCTAGCATCCAAAGAAATCCAACTAGCAGACTTAGGAGTAAATTCTGTCCCTTTTAGATTAGCCTTTAGTTTACCTTATAGAAAAAGGATTTAAAGTGCCAGAAACTGCAAAACTCTGACATGTGCTCAGTAAATTTCATTTCTGGCAAAAACTTGTTTAATACCTACTGTATCTAGCCCTGTGCAGGTAGCTATCGGGAATGGGCCTGGGGGATAAACAAAAGGAGGGGGGAAAAGATGTTCATTTTCCCCAACGGTATGTAATCTGTAGAGGGGACAAGATTTTCATGCAGAGTAGTTAAATAAATCAGGGAATCATGTAATTAAATGTCAAATGAGAAGTGTGTATAGTTAACAACACAGGAATTTTAAGTGCAAGGAAATGAAGGAGGGGTAGTAAATATACACTTGGGGGTGATGGTGAAATCTACCCAAATTTCCTTTTCCTGTATGTTTACATATGCTTTTGACTACCCTTTAGTGCATAAGATATAGTCAGGTAATCTGGGGAATATGAGATGAATAAAGCATGGATCTTAGCTGTCAGAATCTTGCTGGCTCACAAAAGTGATAATGTTGAACAGATTACTAGAGAATAGATGGCCCATGCCAGGTGTCCAGAGGTTATACAGACTAACACTGTAGTGTGAGGAAGCACCAGATCCTATCCTGGGACACAGCCTGGATCACAGAGGAGCTGGTTCTTGTCTGTAAAGGTTGAAGGGGAAGATATTCTAACTAGAGAAATGGTACACAGGCACAAAATGGTATGATGCATTTCTTGGAAGGCAAGAAAATACATCCAGTCAGCTTGAACATAAAACTCTCATAAAGGCATAATTGAAAGGGCTTAGACACAGAAGCTCTGCACCTTAGCCCGGAGGTACTGGAGAATCACTGAAGCTCTCTGAGTGATACCGTACCCAAAGTAACCTTTTAAAGAGGGGAAAAGTGGGAGGGATTGGAAGGAGGGAAGGGTCAAAAGTAAGGAACCCAACTGAGAAGTGATTACAGGTGAGGGTGGTAACGAGGAATGGAAACGTGGAAGAAGTTCTGAAGTGGATCATAAAGGACAGATGAGTAGTTTTCTACATTTCCACTTTGGTTACGGACCAAAGAGTCTTAATATTCATAGTCTAAGAAGTTCTTGGTATCTGCTGCAGCCCATTCTATGCAGGTAAGAACACTAAGAAAGTTGATACTCTTTATGCTGTTAATGGTTCACTACTGACTCTGTTTGGAGATGGCTAACTTCAAACCTGTTTTGATTTGGATTTGAACAAGGCTCTGTTCAAATCTGTCACCTTCCTTGTGCTATTTGTTCTACCTGATACTGAAATGAGTTTCTTATCTAAATTCACATATTTGCATGTTGGGCAAAAAGTCCTCAAAAGCTCACAGTGAAACAGGGGGCAACTCGCTAATATTGAGAGGTCATAGCATGGAAATCATAAAGTACGTAATCACTTGAAATAACTGGCTTAGGAATGAGGTTCAGGTCTTAGTTCTGTTACACCAAACCCTTTGGTCTGAAAGCATATAGCAGATACCAGAGGAGCATGCACTATGTCAGAAGCATTTTTGTGTAGGATAGGGTGTTAACATGCTCTTGCCTTTGACTCTCTCAAAAGCAGCTCTCACCCTGGAAGAGCATCTCTCATTGTGCAAGAGATAGCAAGAAAGGCTCCTACATGGCTGGGAGCCCAGTGTGAAAGATGAGGATGCTATTAAGAGGGGGTTGAGACAGATCAGATTTTCATTCAAACCCAAGCATCCTCAGATGAAATTCTGGCTGTGACAACATGAAAATGAGATTTCCTTTCATCACAGCATTCTCTGCCACCTCAGTGTGCACGAGGATGAGGGTGTATACACATTTTGCTTCCTAGTCTGACTCATTAGCAGGTCTGAGGCTAGACAGAAATAGCTCAGAAAATCAGAAACTCACCTGCTTTGAGAGCCCACCCATAGTCACCAGCCCTTCCCATAAGGTGGACTTCCCAAGCCATTCAAACTTCAAGAGCATGTGGATATGTGCAGATGTTCACACATGCATGCACATTTTTGCATGAATACACCTTTTTGACTCATTTGGTCTGAAAGAATATAGCAGATACCAGAACCTGGAGTATGATGAGAAGCACAGTGTATGGCAACTGACTTTCCACTTAGAGCTGGTGTGCCCAGCAGCTGCAATTCTCTGGGAATGTATGTTTCAAAGGAGAAAATCCTAAACATGATTTCCCCCTCATCACAACTGGGGCCATGCAGTTCTGCTTCCAGAGGCTACCGGTACTTCTATAATGTAAAGCTGGCCAGGATGGGGGTGCTAAGTGGATTGGGGTGGGCTTCAGGGTGCTTCCTACCTTGGCAGGTACCCTGAATTCCCCGTATTCTTTCAGTAGCTCCTGAGTCTCCTCTGCAGTTTCTCCCGTGGAGGTATGTGTTGAGAGGTAATATTCACCCGATTCTTGGATCCAGTCCAATGCCTGTGAGAGAAAGAACCCACCCAGACCCCCAAAGGCAGCTGTCAGTAGGAGAACATCCTGTTGGTTTATGTCTTAGGACAACACGATGGACCTAGGACACACTCACACGATTCAGTCAGCAGGTATCTCTGAAGGTGTTTTTATGAATGAGCCCTCCCCAGATGTGGAATGTCCCAGCAGCAAAGCAGTAGACTGAGGGCTCTCCTGGGCCAGGTCCTGTATCATCTGTGAGCTAGGGACACAATGAGCAGCATTCCCTCACATCCCTTTGTGTCAACTCAGAATAGAATGCTTAGTAATTCTGAGTTGACAAGTGACAGCCTGTCCTTTCATCTCTTCATCCCTCTCCATCTCTACCCTGCCTGCTACTGGGGTCCTCTTCTGAATGATCCCAAGTCACACTCATGTAGGCCTCTGTATACTCCACAGAACTGAGACACAGCAAGGGAAAGCTCTAGACATACCTGTTTAGCGCTGCGCTCAAACACCACATATTGCTGGCATTGGTCTAACCGCCTCTTTTTCAAGGTCCAGAAATGCAAGACACGATTCTCCCTCTGTAAGAGTTCACTCAGGATGGCTAGGGGCAGAGGAGGTGAACACTCATCACAGAAAGGCTCTGACCAAACTACCAACTCCCTTAGCCCCACCATCCAGACTGCAGGTGACTGACTTTCAAGGCTCCCCATGGGACTAATTCAGCAGCAGAAGGAAGGAAGCAAAAACTGCAGAGAATTTCCCAGAGGGAGCAAGATCAGAAAGATTAGGTGAAAGCCAGTTTCTGGTCTGGTCAGGCAGAGGAGGCAGAATATGCCATAAGTGACTGATAGTGAGCCTGATCCTCTTCACACCAAAGTTAGATCTTGGTTATAAGGATGTTGGGGTACACCAGCCCCTAAAATAGCAACTGACTCAGCCACGAAGCCTAATGAGTGTCAATGGACTTTTCCAGGACTCCCAGGCATTCCTGAAGATTTTGTAGAAGAGAGGCAGGAGTAATGTACGGGCAGGGGCTGGGCTAATACATATATATAGGGGCTTCTTGACCCTGCCCATAGCACTCTGACAGCAAAGCCTCAGTTACAAAACTTCTGAGCAGATGGCACAGGGAAGCTGTGTTAGAATCATGTCTACATGTTGTCTTTAGGTTCAAACTTCCAGGTTGCCTTGGATTAACTAGATCATAAGAAAAACTGAAAAATCTAGATTCGCACCCTGCACTCATAGCTACCTTGGTCTCCTGGAGGGCATAAAACATTACTGTGCTTTACCACTACAGCACAACCCAAATTAAAGTATTTGCACTTAGAAACTTTTGTTGACCTTATCTCCTTTTAATGGCTCCCTGGAGGTTTGGCTCTAGGGATGGAATCTGTTTGTACTCTTCTTTAGGCTGAGAATGTTAATGGGCCCCAATTATTCACCATTCCCTGTATCTACACTTCTATTGTGTGATTTTAATTTCAGTCCCAAATAGCGAGTTATGTTTCCTCAGTTGCTGACTGACCTCTGGCTCAGTCATGCCACTTGCTTTGGCAAATAGGTATGACAAAAATAGGAGCTTGAAATGTGAAAGTAGGAGCCTGAAATGTGGTACCTCAGCCAGCATCACTATAAGAACTTACTGATACTTGCTGTTCTTCCAACCTGTTTCGCACAGACCAGAATCTCACCTGCAGTAAAATCCCATGTTAGCCAGCCTGAAGTACAACTGTGCTGCTAAGCCTACCACAAGGGCTAAGCCCAGCCCATACTTAGTCACCAGAATAATAAATGCTTACAGCTGTGGTTGTTATGCAGCAACCTGATTTGGTTTTTATGCAGCAATTTTTGCTCCTATAACAAAATCTTACAATAAATGGCGCTGGCTTTGCATCCAGGTAAGGGATGATGTAGGGAGTGGCTGAGCTAGAGATCGACCACACATTCAGGGCTAGAGTAAGGCAAGCCCCCAAAACAGAGCACCACAGGCAAATCATATAAAACAAGTTGTAAGGACGAAAGCAAAGCCAGTCCAGCACGTGTCTGGCCACGGTGTTCCTCCCTGTTAACTACAACACAGACTGCTCTGAGAATGTTGTTCTCAGCAAAACCCTGAGACTTTGCACATCTGACTCCATCACACGCTTTCCCCTTTTTACTGTATATAAATAAAGATACAGACTACACTGGGTTGTGGTGTATCAGAGAGGTCAAGTCCCATCCAGTCCCAGCTTTCCTTTTAATATGTGTCTAGTTTTTTTCTTAATCTCCTGTGGCCTGCTCTCAGGACCCTGCAGATTGCTCGGGTCATGACGAGGTGAGAAGGAAACGTACCAAAAGGACTGCCAGTTCCTGCTCAGGTGGAAACAACCACTGGGCAAGGAAGGAGAGTGTGCCTCCTCTCCTTTTAGTATATATGTCCCCTAGCTAGAACTTTGCTAATTGCTGATCTCTCTGGTGGTCGACAGAATCAGACTAAATTAGGCAGGAGTCCTAAAGAGTCTGGGGTTTCATTTTTCCTTCATATTGAGAGTTTCACATGGGCAAAAATATACTCTCACCCCAGGAATACATAGGCATTTTGGGCTCCCTCTGGGTGCCTGTCCCTCTGCTGCATACAAGAGTAGGTGGGGTGTGGTGTCTCAGCAGCAGCTGGCCTCACCCAAGTTGCCATCTGCATTTGGAAGACAGAACATATGCTCTGAAATGTGCTGGAAGGAGAGAGTGATGTAATGTCAGCCACCCACAGGCCCCTCAATTGGAAACAGAATAACACATCTGGAAAAGGAACCCTGCATCCCTTTTCTCCCTAGGGAACTTTGATTCCCTAGTTTAGCTCTTTCCTGGGGTTTCTGATCACCCTAGGTTCTGCACTGTCTAGGAGGGAGGAAAGCTTCACTTAAAGAGAGCTTCACCAGCCCCATGGTGTCTCCAGTCCTCCCTCCCTCACTCCAAGAGCACGCAGGTTCCCTCCCTGGGCTTGGAATTCAGGGTTGTATTTCTCTGCTCTTCACCCACTCAAACACTAATTTCTGCATGGTCAGTCAGAGCAATAATTGAAGACAGTAAGACATAATAATTTAAGTGTAATGTGATCAGACAATAAATAATTCTAAAGGATACAGATCTTCATATAATTATAGACTTTATAGAATTCAGAGAGATATTGAAGACTATCTAGAATAGTAGCTATGTAAATTTTATGCATACACAAATTGCCTGGTTGGTGGATGGGAGGGGATGAGGGGATCATTTTTTCTGAGACAGAATTTTGCTACAGAGTTCAGCTGGCCTCAAATTGGCACTTCTCCTGCCTCAGCCTCCACAGTGCTGAGATTACAGATCAACCCTGACTTGAGGGTAGTTCTTGCCAAAATTCAGGTTCTGACTTTATAGGCTTGGGTGGGCCCCAAGTTTCTGTGTCTTAATACACCCCCAAGTGACATCGATGCTGCTCATCTGGGGGCCACATTTGGAGCAGCAAGAATCTAGACATTCTCATTTTAAACATATAACAAAGTTTTAAAAGGTTAGGCAATAAGTTACAGGATGAGGTCCTGGTTTTATGATTCTCATTTCATGCCTTTTTCTGAGGTTGAAGACACCCTAGTCTTGTGCTATCTAATATGTTAGCTACGGCCACTGGGGCTAGTTACACTTAAATTAAATATCAAATAAAAATAAACATTTTATTGCTCAGTTGCAGTAGCCACACTTAAAGTGCTCAGTGGCCACATGTGGCTGCTCTATTGTACAGTGTCAATATAGATTATTTCTATTAGTTCAGAAAATTCTAGGAGGCAGTGTAGCCTTAGACAATGTAACCCCACAAGGCAATGTAACTCTAGTGGTGGTGAACCTATGGCACGAATGCTGCAGCCAGCTGTTTGTTATCACAGAAAGCTCTAAATGGTTTGCCATCACTGCCCTAGAGCCTAATAGTGAAAAAAAAAAAAAACTTGGGGAAAGTTTATTCCCATTTTTCCTATCCCAAATGTTGATGCATGTTAGGAAACAGCATGACTCACCACTGCCCACACTGGCCCACCTTGGGTGTTTTGTCTCTAAGGAGAAGAATCAGGACATTTGAGATTTCACGCAGACTAGGTACACAGTGGGGAGGGCTGGCCTCTTGTCCGCGCTATGGGTGTGACCCGTGGCCTGGCAAGTCTCTCACTGACCTTTCACTTGCTGCTCAGGGCCCCGGGTGTGGCTGGCGACACTGGGCATGCTGACGTTGTTCCTGTGGATGTACTTGAGAAACACTTCAGCATTCCGCCGTGCCAGGGTGCAGGCCTGAGAGGGAAACAAAAGTGTAAGGGCCCTGAGCCCAGCAGATGTGTGGAATCCAAGACAACAAAAAAGGTATCTTCCTTCCACTTTTTTAGGGAGACTTGAGGGCCCGAGGGAGATGAGGGTGCTGGAGGAATCCAGAAACAGGAGAGCTCTGGAGATCACTCTGATCCCTGGATGTTACAGGTCCAATTCCAGAGGCTAAAATTCTTTTTCCTTTTACGAAGTAAAGAATTCTTTTCTTTCTTTCTGTTTTTTAAATCTTCTTGGGACAGGGTCTTGCTATGCAGTTCAGGTTGCCCTGAGCTCACTTGGTAACCCAGGCTGGTCTCAGACTCACAACGATCCTCCTACCTCAGCCTCCTGAGTGCTGGAATTACAGATGTGTCCAAGAAAAGAATTCTTCCCTGAACCTCTTCCTTTTCCATCTCAGCTAAAAAATCAGAAATAGCCAAATCCCTGGACTACCTATATGTTGATTTGTCATTATTAGTAATCACTCCTGGGGCTGGGGGTTTGGCTCAGTGGCACAGGCGCCTGCCTGGCAGGCACTAGATTGCGAGTTTGATCCCTGCTACAACAACAAAAAAATCAGTCCTGGGCTGGTTTTCCTCTTCTTCCAGCATGCCTTTCATATGACCACTGACATAAGTCCTGGGAACATACCCCACTGTAATGTTAGTTTAATTTAGACTTTAGAAAGTAAAGCATTTGAGGTAAACACACCTATTAACCATACATTCTAAATCTAACTAGAAGTTTTTAATCAACATTTTCCAAATTAATTTGTCCTTTAAGCTAAATAACACTAATACACATCCTGTTGCTAAGAAATACCAATCTACATAAACAATAAGAACCATTGTTCCACCCCTTTAAGACTCATACCACCTGTGAGAAGCAAAGCAGACAGGACAGGTTCTCTCTGCTGCCCTGAGGACAGGACCAAGGTCTCAAAAGAACAGGCAGCAGGAAGCAATCAGATCTAGACTCTGTATCTACTAACAGTATTTCTAGTTTCTCTTCAGATAATATAGTTCTGGATTTTTCTCAAGTGTAAGCTTTTCCTCCTCTGGTTATAAATAAAAGTAATATATGTTAGTACACTAATTCTTAACCATAGTTTCCAGAATTACATTATTTTTAGACCAAATTGTTAAATTTTGAATATTCTTGTACTTAAGCCTCTGAGCCCACACATTATATGATTAGAAATCATTATATAATTTTATGATTGTATTAAAATCAGATCTTTGGTAGAAGCTTGCTGGTGGGTCCATGAACTTTGAGGACTATGAATTTGAGGGCCTAGTGGTAATCTAAAGACAAGGAATTTGAAATGGATCAACTAATGTGTGTAGACGGAGAACTCAACATTATCTCCAGTGAACATAAAATCCCCACATTTACAGGCAATTTGATTTTAGGAACACCAGAGAACATCAGCCCACAGAGTTTCTTCTTCAAAAGAAACATTTAGTTTTATGAAGAAATACCTTCATACCTCTATTTAAAATCTTTGATATGTTAGACTTATATTTTCTTTTAAAGGAAAAACTTTAAAGATCATTTTAAGCCATGTACAGAAGTTCTATTTAGCCATGTTTATAAGTGCTGATTACTAAGGGTTTTGAGTAACCCAGGAGCAGACACCAGACGGATGGGAGGAAGACAGGGAAAAGCTCTTAAAATGAAGAACAAAAATAAAACTCAAAGAGGTGGTTAAGTAGAATATACCTAATAAAAGACAATTAATTATAGAATTACACAAAATTAGTGGGTTAAATATCAGAGTACAAAAATTTCTTTTGCATTTTTAAAAACCTAAGAGGAAGCAGAACAGAAAAATGAGAAGCCTGGGAGTGAGTGGAGCCTCTAGATCAGGCTGAATAAAGACAGAGAAGATCAGAGTCTGATAAGCCTCACTTGGGAGGACTTCCCATGCACCGGTGGCCTGTGCAGAGCAGGGCTGTGCTTCCTCCCTGGGAGGCATGGGTGGCCTCTATCAGCAAAGCCCAAGTAAGATATTTCTACTTTCATAGGGCAGGGTAAGTACTCCGGTATTTATTGGTATTTGAACTGTTAGACTGATAAATAAAGAGGCTGTCTAAATTTATTTACTTAATTCTTACCCTAAATTTTGCATTATTCTTTTTTTTTTTCATGGTACCAGGGATCAAACTCATGACCTCGCACTTGCCAGGCAGGTGCTTACGCCACTGAAATTAAATCCCCAGCCTGTATCATTCATCATTAAAAGATTTTTCAGTAGTCTTTTACATCTAGGCTTATATCTTTCGATCAAAAAGTAATTTTATAAACCAAACGTGACTGAATGAGAAGTATGTATTTGCTCAGTAAATGACGGCCATGGGATATCAGGGCATTCTAACTGGCAGTGGTAGTAATGGTGTATCTTAGCTGCCAATGCTATTTTGTTGCAAGAGAGAACTCAATGTGTAAAGTGTAACCTTAGGACCTTTCAGATGAACCACTTGGCATCCTCTTTATAACTCCTTCCCTGGTTAGAAAAAATGGGATAGGAAGACCACATGAATATGTTTGGGTGTGTGTGTGACAGAGAGAGAGACAGACAGACAGAGACAGAGACAGAGACAGACAGAGAGACAGAGAGAGAGAGAGACAGACAGGCAGACAGACAGTAAGGCTGGAGTCTGAGGCCTTTCGAGACAATGTGCGCTGACCTTAAGAAAAGCTTCCTTTTGTTCCAAGTGCTTGCTGATGAGTGGGATGACATGGTCGATCTCTGCTGCCGGCCCCAGTTTATCTCTTCCGCCACACCAATCCTCATCTCTGCGGTATTCCTGCTCTAAGCTCTCCAGGACACTACACACCTAATGAATCAAGGGGGAAAAGACTAAGTAAGTTAATCAGTCACACAGGTTTTTTCGAGGATCTTCAGCCCACAGAACTCTACAGAGTGACATTGTCACCTGACACTCAGCCTCTATATTTGGAGTATGAAGCATCCCTCGGACATCTTGGAGTTCAGGAGGCAGTGAGAATTTGTCTCTGTAGTTCAGGAGACAGATTGTGGCAGGACACACAGATTTTGGAATTGTATTTTTACAGTTGATGGCTAGTGGCTGACACTATGGGTGTAGGAATAGAACGAAGAATCAAAAAGAAAAGCTAGTATATTTTAGGAGAGTTCAGAGTGTTTTATCTGTATTATATTATAACCTCAGGATAATTGTGAACTAGGGAGAAAAAAAATGGGATTTGAAAAAGATACTTGACATGCTCAGTCATCTGTAGTTGTCCTGCTGTAAAGAGCCTCAAGCAGAGAGAGACAAAGGAGGAAGTTGCCCCTGTTGTATGATTTGTAGGTCATCTTTCTTCTCACCTGGGAAAAATGTTCCAAAATTCTACTATAAGGCACCAAAATCCACTATAAAGTGCATACTTCTTTAAGAGGAAAAATAAGTTTGAGTTAACCTAAAACATGGTTAAAAAGTTTTTCAGTTCTGAAAGTGTTGAAAAAGCATGCTGAATGACCATACAAATGGTCTCAGAAGACAGCAGAACATTTTGAAGATTTCAGGAGAAAGTTAGGTTGGGTTGTAGACTGAGAGACTCAAGGTAATCTACTATTGGTGGGTAGGAAAGGATGCAGAAAGTAGAATCTTGAGTTCTGATACTTTCCTTCAATAGATTTCAATACTTTTTTAGTTACTGAAGCAGAGAAGGGTATATATAATTATCCTTGGTCTCCTCTGAGAAAGTAATCACTTTTGATGAAGGAAATATCTTTGGACAGGAGACTACGTGAGTTATGAGCTGAGCTGAAAGATGTCTCCTACAGAATACCCGTTAGACCATACAGGCTTTCCATGTCATATGAAGGTCAGTGCTTGTATTGTAGGAAACCCGTCTAGTCCTACCTCTAGCACTTCTCTATGCAAGACATGAAAACTTGCAGGTAGGCTTATACCTTTTTTGAGAGGGTCTCACTATGTAGTTCAGGCTGGCCTTCAACTCACTTTGTAGTCTGGGCTGGCCTTAAACTTGAAGCAGTCCTCCTGCCTCAGCCTCCTGAGTGATGGGATTACAGGTGTGCACCACCACACCCAGCATAGGAAGGCTTGTATCTTGAGATAAATCAGATTATATACATTGAAAAACATTAAGAATAAGATTACTTCAAATCTGTTCTGTAATAGGACTGAATTTAAAATGAATTGACTTGGGAGGTGGGAGTTGGAAGAAATTTAAAAAAGAGTACTAAGTATAAATCCTTTAATATGCAAAATTCAGAGAGGAAAGTAACCTTTGACAGAGTCAGTTCAGGGTCAAATATCCTCTTACTCCAGTATGCTGCCCTCCTCACCATCTTGATCCAACTCAAAAGGAAATTTGTGTGTGTGATTAGATAAGGATTCTCATTTGTTCCATATAGATACTTACTCAGTTGTGTAATTCCACTTGTTAAATTTTTCTTCCTTTATTGAATTTCTTTGTTAAAAAACAATTGTATATATGTGGATCTACTTTGATAACCTCTGTTCTGTTAGACTATGTCTATCCTTATACTAATGCCATCTGTCTTGATTATAGTGGCTTCAGAGTAAGTCTTTAAATCAATTTTAGGCAGTGTAACTCTTTCAATCTTATTCTTCCTTTTCAGGGTTGTTTGGCTACTTTAGGTTTTATGTATTCTAGGTTCACTGCATTTGTATTTTATTTCCACATAAATCTTAAAATCAATGTATCAATTTCTAAAAAAAAAGCATGCTGGGATTTGGTTGGGATTGTATTGATCTACTGGGGAAACTGTTTATCATCTTAGTCTGTTGATTCCAACTCTGTGGCTATCAAAGGCAAAATTTCTCTGAAACGACAGGAGACTGAGCAGGGTAGGGACCACAATGCTAACCACAGGCTCTGATAGGTGTGTTATATTTGCTCCATTTAATGGTCGCTGTAAGTGACCCAGAGGGGAATGCTTTTCTGATCTATTTCTACTAGGGAGCAACTCAAATGAGAAAACTATTTTTATACTGAATAAAATTACTCCTGCTTTAAGCCTCCATTTCATGAGAAGAATTCCCTAATGACATCTAAATCATTTAAAAATCATCTTAGGCTTTGCACACATTGCAGTACAGAAGTACTGGTAATGTAGCTGCATTTCATGGTCATGCTACATGCATCTTCTGTGGTACTACCTTACTATTTAGGCTCATGGTTCCTCACTGAAAGAGAGCTATAGCACATTGGGAGCCCCATGCACGGCAGAATCATATGTTTTTGAAGCTGTATGTAATGCCTGATTATAGTAGATTATATTGTTGTTCCTCAAATACTCATTTTCTTCTCCCAACCTTCACAGGAGGCACTGTTGGCTCACTGGTGCTGGTCTGGCCATGGGATTATTTTGGCCAATGAGATGTTAAAAAATGTGACAGAGACAAAGACTTGAAATATTCTTCCACAGTGGATGTTGGGCTCCTGCATACCTGCCTCTAACTATGAATGTACCCAAAGTAGTTGCTGATCAAGGAAAATGAGAGACACAGGAGCAGATCTGGATGCAGCATGCAAGCTGGGAGCTAGCTATACTAAGTATAGCTGAAATCAACTGAACCCCAGATAGATAAACAGAAAATGAGTGCATATTGTCTATACCACCGAGTTTGCAGTGGTTTGTTACATAGCACTATATGGCAACAGATGAACTAATACACATTGCTCAAACCTACCATTTGACATATATCCAATTTCTACTTTGACACTTCTGTATAGATCTGGTGAGTTTGAAAAATGAAAGAGGAACAAACCCCATGGTCCACTTCAATAATGAAAGGATGATAAGGAAGCTAACTTATGACGACGCTGCAGGCCATTTTTCTATTCTAAAAGGTTGTGCTCAGAGAACTGCTACTGGCGGGGTTGTACCGCAGAGCTGCAATGTGTGGCAGGACACTGCCCCTGTCAGCCTCAGCCCCATGTGTCCCCCTATCCTTTCCCTCACCTGTTCAGAAGTTTTGTAAAAGGCCACAGAAGCATTGACCAGTTTTAGGCGGTCTTCCATCTTCAGCATGAGCTGCTGCCAGTGAAGAGCCACCTTCTCTGCACATTCCCGGATGGCGTCCGCATCGTAGTGACCAGCCTGGAGCAGTGCCTCAGCTTTCTGCTGCACCTGCAGGGCACTCTGGTGCGTCTTCTGCAAGGAAGTGGCATGAAAGAGGGACTGGGCACGAAGGGAGGAGAGCGAGGTCCGTGGGAACAACCCAGGTGTGGTATGGGAGGGGGTGGAGTGAGGCGTGAGTGGAAAGATGCAGAAAAGTTAAAGAGCTTTAAATGACTGATTCATTTCGTCAAGATGATCAATACATTATTGTTCTAAAGCATAGTTTAGACAAGAATATCATACACTTTCATCAACTTATCTCTCAGGATTCTAACACCTGCTCCCACTCCTTATTTTCTGCTTGCATCTCTCTGGAATTTAAGTACATCTCAATTTTCATGGCAGAGAAACTGAAGTTATGTGCAAATATGCTCTTTGACCGGTTCACTAGTTAAATTTCATTTTCATTGCCCATAAAATAATCACTACATTTTCAGAGATTACTAATACATTTTATAGATTACACACAGTATATTAAAAAAAACCTTCCACACCATGTAATCTCAGACAGCAATGCACACATTTTAAACATTAATAGAGCATTTAAAAGGATTTCAATAGAAGGAACACATTTGGCAGGTTGATAAAACTAAAGAGTAACCTCTCCTATCCTCTCTAGTTACTTCACCAAAGTAACTAAGAAGTAGAACAGGACAGTAGATAACTCGCTCAACACGTGATATTTACATTTGATTTTAGGGTATCACATATCTTATTTTTTCAGAGCTTTCTGATTCAGACCAAATGTGCCTTGTATTCTCTGAGTTCACATTAATTTCAGGAGGTAGGGACACCAGGCTGAGAGACTGAGCAATAAAGAGAGAACCAAATGGGGTTGCAGTCTCCTAAGACTGAGAATGTCAGAGTCCAACTGACCTGAAAGAGCTAATAGCATTGTCCCATCAACTGCTGGGATCATTCCTGCCCAACAGTGCAGTACAAATTTGGCTTTTGGAAAGTACAGCTCACTTAGCAATGAAGAGGAACAGCTAGAAGAAGCCCAGGGACTTACTCCAGAGATCATTTCTGCCCTTCTTGGGCAGTGCTGAGACTGTTCCCAGGAGCTAGTCCACTCAGCCTCCCTGGGTCTCATTATAATCTCTCTCATTTTGACAACGCTCCTGGAGTCTCAGTACATTTGCCCTTTGCCCTGATCTCAGACTGCTGTCTGCACATGTCGTCTTCTTTTTCTCAGTCTACCAATCATCTTTTGCCTTCGTTTCACTCTCTCCTGAGTTGGTAACAGCTCCCCTAGTGTAACCCTTGCCTCCCACAGTCAGTCCTGTGGCCTGACAACCATATCAGCATCTGCCTCCTGATCCCTGAGTGCAGCTAGAAAAGTAAACTAAATGGCACTCAGGGATCCACTTCATTCATTTATGCATGCTGGGGACTGAACTCAGGGCTATGAGCAAGCTAAGCACAGCTCTACATTTGAGTTACACTCTTAGCTCATCCTCTCATCCTTTATTTTTCTACACTTTCACTTAATTCTCTGTAGTAGGCAGTGCTTCTAATAGATGACTTCTAATATCCTTTCCAGTTTTAAAATTCTGATTTTATGCTTTAAGTATCACTCCCTTCTGTCAGTTCAAAAGCCTTGAGTGTTTTACCCCATTGCTATGAACCTAAGTCCAAAATTTGAAGGCTGATATTAAAATTCCCTCTAATTCTGTAACATTGTTATCTACTGCTTCTTTTCATAAACCATTTGACAGCACACCATGCGTGTCCTTCCCTTTGCCTGTCCTTGCTCCTGCCTTTGGTGAATGCCTGGCTTTCTGTGTCCCAATTTTCCCTTGACAGTCTCCTTAAGTCTGCCCTCCTTCAATGAGGGCATTTTGGAAAGCCTGAGACTCACTGAAAACTACTTTCTTTTGTTCGCCTCTGTCACTCACCTAATGTTTGGCCCAACTGTTATTTAGACTATGAAACTCAAGGCAAGGACAGTTTGAAAAGTCATTTAAATAGCTGTCATTCATCCAAAGGAATGTACTAGGCACTGTACTTACGCATATATTTTCTAGCTCTCCCAACACTACTACATGATGGATATTCTTTTTTTCATCTTAGATTAAGAAACTGACGTTCTAACTTACTCAAAAATCTACAACCAAGGAAGTGATGAAACCAGGAGTAAGACTCAGGTTTGACCTATTCCCAGACCTATGCTCTTTCCATTATAGAGCACCATATCATTTTATCTCTAGAGTTAGAATTCTCATTTGGAGGAAGGGTTACCAGATGAACAAGTGATTACTATAATTATCTAGTCTTTGCTCAGTACATAAAACCAGCATGTAACAGTCATTATGAACCCATTATTATGTTTTTTTCTCTCAAAATGGAGGAGTAGCCTGGATTTTTCTATAATTTATGCTGTATCATAAACTCTCTTTCTTACTGTCAAACACATTATCATCTGATAGCCCTGAGAACTCCTTCTCCCTTTATTTTCCTAAATGATGAAGTCTTAGCCACATGGCATAATTTTTGCTTTGCTAAAATAAAGTTACTTATTTTGCATTTATTTCTATTTTCTATTGTCTAATCCTATTGAGTGCTATAACTTTAAGACATAGATTATCAAGGGCATTAATGATTAATGGAAGTACCTGGGAGAAAAATGGAGCAAATCAATTGAACATATTGTACAGTTTTACTTACTTTTTGACATAATATTTATATTTAAAATGCCAAGGAAGATTTCAAAGAAGAACAGATTTTAAAATTGAGCTTTTCTCTATGAAGTTCATAGCTCCTGAAGTTACATCTGCTGTATCTTGGATACTAACAGATAATCATCTAGGTTTGCTTGATAAAGCATTTGAATGACTCTGGGGAAGTGTGCCTGAAGCCAAGGCTACTTCAAGTAAACATGCTGACCTTCTTTGGGAAGACCAAAGCCTTCAACCTGATGCAGCCATTCAGGTCAGGGTTAACAGTTATTTGGTGTTCGAAATAGTTCTGGTATGTGTGTATTTTTCTGCCTTAGTTGCCAGTAATTCCTCCTTTCACTTTTAAAAGTTTACGCAATAAATTATATGATCATCCTACCAATGGCTCTCTTATTTTTTCTGATGGAATTCACGGTTCTTTCCTAGGGTTCAAGAAGACAAACTGTGCTCTCTGTCACTGTGCTGGCCTCACAGTGATGGCCTCACAGATGATTGACACCATCCAAGCAGGATAAGCCAAACTAGACTGCTTACACTCCTTTTAAAGTTGCTTATGTTCTCCCTAGAGTATTTCCCTCCTGATGCAGTATATGAGCTATACAGAAAGAGCAGTACAGGCCCTCTGGAGAAGGAGCATATGCTGAAAGTGGTTCTATTCTCCTTGTTAGTCTAACCATGCTATAGACCCTGCCTACTTCCAATCCCAAGGTCTTCCAGTACTTTCATCTGCTCTGCCATGCCTTTGTGAGACTACAGACACCAAGTTAGAGTCACCTATATCTCAGCGTCAATTCCAAGAATATCTGACCAAGGTGTACCCATACAGAAACCCAGCACTGATTAGGAGATGATTATGCTTAGTGAGTCTCTGTGCCTTTATGCTGTAAGGGTGAGTGGCATCTAATAGAAATTAGTACAAATTGCATATATAGCCATGTGGGATTTAGTCATTTCAATAGCATCATGAAAGTATTTGTCACATTTTCCTGCCAGCTCACCGAGATACTCAGGCATGTTAGGCATTTGGTTTTTTGTTTTTGTTTTTGTTTGCCAGACATTTAATTCAGGGAGCAGAACTGCAGTCATCTGACTGGTCAATATAAACCTCATTCAAGGTAAATAAGGAGGAGAATGGCCAAGTGCTGTCTTGTCCCTAATAAGCTTTTCTCATCGATGGTCTGACTGTCCAACACTCCTTGCTGCTTTTGTATACAGGACTTATGCACTGTGTGCTTGATGATAAACCCCATCCTGATTTTTCCTTGATAACAACAGATCCTCACACTAGCATATTTTGATGTATCAGTAATCTGCAATAGAGAGAGCTGGTTAATTCTAACTTAGAAAATAATTTGCTCAACATGTGTATGCAACGTAATTTATTTTTAAATCTTAAATCCCAGATAGTACTTCTAGGACCAGTAATGGTTCCTAAGAATATATCAAGTGTCTTCTGGGAACATGACCTCCATGTTAATTTAATTTTATGTATAAAAGTGATTTCAATAAAATTAAATAGTTGAAGTCAATCAATATTAAGTTTAACATCATTAGCAATCAGCTGGATAACTGCATTAAAAGACGTTTATGGGCAGAGACAGTAAAAATTTTATTATTTTGGCATTGTACAAAATTCTCACCAACAATAACTTTTTAAAAGAAAATAATGTTTTCAGTTTTTACACACTCAGAAGTAGGCTAAGTCCTACACTGAACTACTAATAATGAGTATTTGAAGTTTTCACTTTGTCTTTTTTCCCACTGGTACTGAACTTATTTTATTTTTAATACACTTTCCCTGTCCCATTTCCTACTCTTTCGCCCACACCACTGTAAAGCAATCTGCTTAAGTCTCTGAGGGAGGGACAAAGCCCTAGCAGCAAAAAAGATAATTAAAGGTGTTATTTAAAGCAAGGGAATAGATAGATAGATAGATAGATAGATATATTAGGTTAACATAAGTAAAGTTTTATTTCAGGCTTTTAAAAAGTTCTATTTGGTGAATTTCTAGTTGCAGTTGATTTTTAAAATGTGACTCTTATCAGAATTATTGAACAGTTACTGTCAGTGAGGCAAGCTAGTGCAAATTGCTCTGATGCTCATGGTCCTTGTTAACCCTTTAAGGCCTAGGGGCCAGTTTTGGAACACCCATAACAATGAAACATAGGTCGGGGATTTAGCTCAGTGGTTTAAGTGCCTGCCTGGCAAGCGTGAGGTCATGAGTTCGATCCCTGGTACCAAAAAAACCCCAAAAAACAAAACAAAACAAAAACAATGAAACATAATGAAATGTTTTCTCTTTAAATTTTTGTTCTTTGAATTTTTCTACATATGAATTTCACATAAAAATCCAAAAATTTTTAATATTTGGCATTAGTAGGCTAAATGACAGACTTTCACCTATCACGTACATGTTTAAAAATAAGATCCTAATTTACTACTGACTCGCTTAGTCTTAGTTTTAAGTGACCTTCAATTGGAAGTAATTTCTAACCGTATAGCCTTACATTTTCACCTGGCACACAGTTTGTACTGTGTAAAAGCTCCTTAAAGGCAGAAGGCACCAATGAACCACAGAGTTTCATCTGCAGTGTGAATGTCTGACTTGTAATAGTGGGCACTTCCTGGGGAAATGCACCCCTACATGTGCTTCCTCACTGATAGATAGCTGGGCACCAGGGAGGCTCTGGGGCCATTTTACCAAAAGGAGTAAGAGCTCTAGCACATAAGCAGTGCCCACATCTCAGGGTTGCCCTGCCTAAAGTACAGAACAAAATGAGGACAGAAGATAGTGCAGCCAGACTGGGGCATTACCTCGATGGCAAGTTGGAACTGTTCATGCTCCCGCTGCAGTTGCTCTGCCTCCGACAAAGAGCTGGCGTTGACCAGGCTAGCATTGAGCATGGACTCTCCATTGCGGATCCATCCCAGGACCTAGTGGGTTGGGACAAGAGCACAGGTAAATGGCCTTCAGCAGCCTCCCTGGGAGTCGTTGCCTTTTCTGAGTGGTGCTTCAGTCAGAAGGCTCTCTAAAAGGAGGATCTTTAGCTAGGCATGGTGATGCACTGCCTGTAAATCTCCACAATCTGGAAGGCTGAAGTAGGAACATCATACATTGGAGCCCAGCCTAGGCAACTTCGTGACTTAGTGAGTATCTGTCTCAAAACAAAACATTAAAAAAGTGCTGGGGCCAGATGTGGTGGTGCATGCCTGTGACCCCAGCACTGGGGAAGCTGAGGCAAAAGGATTGCTGCAAGTTCAAGGCCAGCCCGAGATACATAGTACATTCCATGCCAGTCTAAACTACACAGCAACACCTGGTCTGAAAAATCAAAGCAAAGCAGAGCAGAGCAAAGCAAAGCAAAGCAAAGAAAAGCAAAGCACAAAGTATCTTTTTGCTGTGGTTGTTGAGATGCAGTCTAACTATTTAGCCCAGGGTGGCTTCCATTTATAACCCTACTGCCAAAGCCTCCTGGGTAGCTGGGATGACAGGCATGGGCCACCAAACCTGGCTAGGGTTTTAAGTGATCATCGCCCCAATCTTTCTATTACCTTGTGCTATAAGGAGCTTATTTTACATGCCCACTTTATTCCTGGATTCATGCATTATTTTCTTCCATTATCAGCCTTTTGTCTCAATTTCCTCACCCACTTAAGCATTATTTCAACTGGTTGTTTTTATGTGTATCTAATTGTACACAATGGCATAAATAAATTCATAAAATTAATTAATTTTAACTGTTGGTATCGTTTTCTTTTTTAAAAGCCCAAGTTCAAATAGTAACAACTTCTTGGAATCTTCCACACCTAGTCACTGCAGTTGGAAACAATATCTTCATCGAAAATAACCATACTGTTTTGTATGTACCAACTTTAGGGCAATCACCACAAACTGTCTCCTTCTGTTATTTCAACCTACATTTCATTCCCACTAGGTTACAAAATTCCTGAAAACTGGGATAACCTATTGGTCATACTGTAATCTCACAGGGTGCCTACCACACTGCTCTGTATATGGTGGGTACAGTGCAGCAATGTTCTGAAAGTAATGGAGACTACACAGTTACACCTGGGTAGTGGACCCAACCTCCTCTGCACCTTACAGAACAACTTAGAGTAGATGGAGTTGAGCTTTTAATGGACAACCCAAAGGAAGCAGGAAGGAGAGAGAAAACAAGCAAAATAGCACAAAAATTCATATAGTGTGTCATCAAAAAGGGCGAGTAAATTGCAATAAAATAGTTAGGCAGCTATGAATAGGCTAGCTACTTCTAGGTGACATTTGTGAGTAGTACTGGGAGGAAGAACTCTCAGTTCAGAAATGCTAGGATTGGAAGAGAAACATTCAACATTGTCTAGACAGTCCAGATTATACAGAGCTGTGGCACTTATCTGTTAATAAAATAAGCAAAAATAATTCAATGGTAAGAATTAGGTTCTGTAAACCTACCTGGTGTGTCTGGCCACCAAAACATGGTCAAATATCTTCATTTCTAAGGGGTGAGTTTTTGCTTGGTGAGGAAATAAAAGTTCTTCTGAAATTTTGATATCAATAAATATTTATCCATTTGGTACTTCACACCCAAGGAGAAGACACCACAATCTGTTTCAGATTTGCTTTCAGGTTTTCTGCTTCCCTCAACCCATCATGTTGAACAACTGGAAGACACTAAACCTGCTGTGCTGCCCCTGAACTCTCACAGGCATCTTCAAACTTCACTGCCAGAGAAGAAAGTGATCCCTTATTTTGTGTAGATAACATTGGAACATAAATCCCGCTGGATCCTGGATATTTGGATTGAGAAGTTAATTCATGGCCAGTCTGGCAGACTGTGGAGGAGATGCCACTCTGCCAAGCAAGTAGTTGCATGAAATAACTGCTTGGTGTGTACGTGTGAAATCCCTGTTGTCCCTGGGGGACTGTGGCTGGCTGGCTAGAGGTGCTAATGATTTTGAAAAGCTGCCTGCAAGTTTGGGTACATGCATTAATAGACTGAATACCTAAATGTTCCCTCTCTTTGAAAAATGGAACTCATTATGTACATTTTGAACTGTGTCCCTGTACCATGTTTTACTGCATCCTGCTTAGTTTGGAGATTCATTTCAGGGTGTCAGAAAAACACTTTCTCCATATGCATCACAAAGGAATGCTCCATCTGGGCCTCCTGAGTCTTGCTAGAATATTTTCTGTCTAGTTCCAGCCAGCTGGAAACATCAGTTATAGCTATGGTGCTCAGTTATAGCTGTGTATACCTATTTACCAGCTTTCTATTTAGAAATACCATGTGGTTCAGTCCCTACTTCTTTTATTGATTCATTCGGTATCCGTGTTCATTTTCATTTTCCAAAAGCTGTTTATAAAGGCATTTTAGGTCTTTGAAGTCCTAAGTATTTGATTGAAGGAAGATAAAAATGCATGGTAGTTTAGATCCATAGTTTTAATCCAGGGGGACATGGATCCCCAGGAATGAGTCAATGCTAGAAATAAAACTGGCAAAGTACAGAAAGAACATAAAATTTGAAGTCAGAATACATGACTTTGTTACCTATCTGGTAAAAATCATTTAGCCTTTCTGAATTTAACTTTTCTTGCCTATATAATATGGATAATTGTATGTTTCCTTTCTGCATTGGAAAATGTGAAGTTTGATGATGGTGATGCTGTTGGTGTTAGTACTGGTGTTTGTGGTGATTTGCAGTTTGGTGCAAAGATGGGTAATAATGTGATTTTTTGTTATTTTTTTCTCAATGAGAAGTGAAAAAAACAGCTATGTTAAGCTGTATTCAACACTTTGAATGAGCTTACTGGCATATTCTGATCCAATGTAGGTTTCCTAGACTGTTATAAGCACTCTTCATAATTTGATCACTGATAAACTTTTAGTATAATTTTCTAATATTAGGATATTTTATCTTCCTGGTTCTTATGCTTGCTATTATCCTATGACCATCCAAACATGTACTAGGTAGAAGAAATATTGTAACCAAAATGAGAAAATATACTGATCTCAAACTGTGTGATCTTGAAAGTATTATTCAATCTAAGGCTTAGTTTTCCCATCTGTAAAATGTGAACATTTACTTATCTAAAGCAAAGGGTAAAAGAAAAAATTAAATAATTAATTTACAGTATTTTTTAAGCTATAAAATCAACATTTTATATTGGTCAATTATCTGAGGCAACAATTTGCCTAATGGGTTAGATAATTTTTAAAGGTCATTTCCTACATTAACATCTCATACTTCTTTCCAAATTTAAAGACTGGCCTTGGACCCTTAGGATTACATAGAAAATGAGGTAGGTAGAAATGAGATTGGACAAATATTGCTTCTTAGAACTGGGCCAAGAATTCAGCTCAGTCTGAGATTGGACTAAAAATGCTATCTATCACTTCCTCAGGCCAAGAAAGCTCAGATAATCCAAAATCAGGAAAGTGGATTAGGATAACTAGATGTGAATTTCCACACATGACATGCCACTTAAGCTGGTCAGGCTGGGTCTTGTAATCAAATTGTCTGGGGAGGCTGCTTGCACATGACTGTGTTCTTGAGGTCACATCTATAATAAAGCTATGGAGTTGCACTTAAAACATCTAAGAACTGCTACTATAGATGACTTGTCACAGGCTTTACTATTTCTGAAACTCTAGCCACAGGAAAAATTTTCCTCAGATGGTATCAGGGAGCCTATCATAATTTCAGAGTTCCTTAGTTTTAAAATTCATGATCCATTAAATTGTACATCCTTCATAGTATTATAGACTGGGTCCATATGCCATATGTTCTCTTAATTATCTCCATTTTGAAACAAAAGTATAGTGCTTGTCCCTTTGTTGTCTCTTTTTAAAAAACATTTTTATTAGTACATGTTTGCAATACATACTGAATACTTTCATTGTGTGGAGTTAATATATACTTGTTGGTTTGGATCTGTCCCAACTCTTACACCATTGCCAGACCTGAACACAGTCCCCTCCAGTGGAGTGTAAGGGCAGGCTATCCTTTTTTCCTTTGTTTTAAATTTCTGACTTGATCTCATGCAAATTTTGGCCAGCATTTGGCCCAAGAAGCAATCCAATAACTTACAAATTCATTTTAGCTTCTTTTCTACTAAACACTCTGCTCTGGAGGAATACATATGGAAATTCATTAAATTTTATGTCTATGAAGTCCTCTTTTTAAAAATCTTCCTGAATTATTTAATAGATGCAAGGTCATCTTTACCAAAGTAGTAACTTTCCTAGAAGTGGAGAATTCTAGTCTGGAAACTAATGTGAGGGGCATGTGGGTGGGCTAAGGACCTGGCCCATGTGATGTAATCATGGAAGACATTTCTCTTCAAGGTTCAGGTTGTTGACAGAGATGTGGAGGCTATCTTAGCTATAAAGTCCTATGTTATCCCTCAGAAAGAAAATCAATTACATTCATCGATTTCATTTGTTCTGAACATTTAAAGATATTTTTGTTTGTTTGTTTTTGGTACCAGGGATCAAACTCATGACCTTGTGCTTGCCAGGCAGGTGCTTACACTGCTGAGCTAAATCCCTGGCCCTCTAAAGATATTTTTCAACCTACTGTGTGCACTGTCACTCTTTAAAACTTCAGTTTCATATAATTTCAATGTAGTTACACTTCAGGTCATCAGGGGCACATGGGCAAATCTAAACACTTTTGATCTATTAGTTCCAACAGCAAAGCCATAGCGGAACACCTCATTGTCCTCTTTCCTTCCCCAATGATGGCATTTCAATGAAGGCTTCTTTCTTTCTTTCTTTCTTTCTTTCTTTCTTTCTTTCTTTCTTAAGAGTATATTTAAGAGAAACTCTCAAGTCAGTATCTAAATTTAGCTTCGCTGATCAATACTGACATCTAAATTAACTCCCTTTTTCGAGTGTCAACAGCTTCCAAATCAATATTTCCTGCTCCACCAACTTCCATCAAACACAAATGCCTTCTCTGCAACTGGACCAGTTCAATCTGTCTGCCTACCCTGACAAGGAAAACAAGGCTGTCTAATGAGGTATGATGGTTTAACCAAGCAGCAGTCCCTTAGCTCCTTGAAAGGGCACTGTCTTTTGCAAAGGCCTTTGCAGGCTTCTCTAGATTGAACAATCTTGTACAGTTTGGAACTACAGTCCCACTATGTGTCATCTCTGCCATGCTAGGGAGAAAGCACTTCCCCACCCGTACAGAAGAACTCCAACTAATGCAATTATGAATGGAATATATACAGATATTAGCCAAACAAGGATTATTTATATATAGACAGGGTAGTGAACCATTTGACAAACTACCTGCCATCATCTCCAGGCTCCATCCTATGTAGAATGTATATCTGGACAATGAAAATTTATTTCCATTTACTATCAGCTGAAAAAAAAACATAATTAGGAAGTTGACTCTGTTATTGATGCTGGAATTAAAAAAAAAAACAGGTAAAAAAGGAAAAATTGTAGATTTCATTTCTAGGCCAAATAGGATGATGACCTGCTGCAGCCTGGCTGACCTCAGGCAGGTGCCACCCTGTCTGGAGGCCACGTCTACTGTCTTCTCAGACATGGTGCCAGTGAGGGTAGGAAAATCTCAGACTGTTCTGGTCATGGGTTTTTCTCTATTGCTTCTGGAATGGCTGGTGAGTGTGGGGCCTTGTAGAGGCAAATTGTAGATTTCGGAAGCCTGGACTCAATTTTCAGATAACTATTCAAGAGGCCCTGGAGACCATCTTATAGTACTTCAGTTTTCTCATTTATAAAACACACATAATATCGCTCCCCTCTCCATGGGTCTGTTTTCTTAAAAATGAGATCATAAATGAGAAAGTGCTTCTCATATGAAAAGAAAGTAATATCATTATTGCTAAAAGTTTGGAATTTGTATACACATTGCTGCTCTCTGCCTGCTAGGATTTTCATAATTTCCTCATGAATAACATGTCTCACTAGAGACTCAGGTATGACCCGGTATAATTAAACAGAAAACAGTGGGATGGTGTCTCTATGATCTGGTCTTGTGTGGGCCCCAGTGATTTCATCTGCCATGAACAGAGACTTTTAGCATGGCATGTATGTGGGTTCTTGTTCAACACTGATCAGGAAAGAAGGGAAGTGGAAAAGATAATTTTGCTCCATGTAACAAGTAACAGTGTAATAACTATGACATAGGAATTAAGAAGGAGCATTTTGAATCCAAGTGACATCCTGAACCTAAGTGATCCTTAAATAAAATATACTTTTCCTTCTTGCATTAAACCAATAGATTTATACCTAACAGCTCCAACAGCCACTATACACAGAAAGTGTTTCAAAGTGGAAGATGGTTCTCTGCTCAGGAGAGTTTGGGTTGAGCACTGTACAAGGAGCAGCGGGGAGGCCTGCTTGGGAGGATATGCAACAGGAAGCAGCAACCACTGAAGATAAACCTGCGCTGCCTGCCCCAATGGGAGGTCCTTTTAGAACCATGTATGATGGTGGGGTGCTCTTTCTTCATGTTGGTGACCCCTCTAAGTGTCAGTGGGTTCATCTATAAAAGAGGAATTGGTATCTCCTTGAGAGCGTGCTTGAGAGGAGGTAGACAGGGCATGTAGAAATAGAACGATCATTGTAGGTTTATTTCTTCAAACCGATGTTGTAAAAAAATCCGCCAATCATTATGCTTACAATAATTAGAACTAGGTCTCCCCATAACAGTCATATTGACATGTCCCATGGGTCAGCATGTGTGTATTCCCAGAGATCTGAGTATATCCTGAGTGTAAAATGCTTGGTATAATGCCTCATGCAGATAAGAGTTCTTTTTGCTTTTTAAAATCAACTTTAAAATGGAAAGAAATGGTTCTTTTAAGAATCACACAGTGGAAACAGTGACAGCAACTGACACTTATGAATGACTATCAACTATATAGTGCCCATACAAGTGCCCCAAACTAACTGATCTGCTTTAAAGCCTGAATATGTTATTCATAAAAAAATTTTGTATTTCTGATGGACTATACAAAAGGATCAAGCAGAGGGAAGAAGACAAAGAGTCAATAATAGGATAATTTGGGAAAGCTCTGGAATGATCTCTTTATATTGTGAGAGAGCAGTAATGCAGGCACAGTTTGAGCATTTGGACCACTGGATCTATGTGTTGTAGCAGCTCACCTCTCAGATATTAACACAACTCAGCTTTACCTTATCTATCTCCAAGGCCTGGATACTGAAAGCTTCCACTTCTGGTGTGGCTCTGGGTAGCTTATTCACAGTAGCAGCAGACATTAGGCCAGGCTCACCTGTTTGACCTCGGCCTGCAGGTGCCGCAGCTGGAGACACTGCTCTAGTCGTTTGTGGGTCTGCTCTGCGTTGAGCTCCAATTCATGCTGCTTCTCGTGGAGAAACTCCAGTAGCTCTTGCACCTGGGCTGCCAGATCAATGTCTTTTTCACAGATTAACTCAATTCCTGATTTTAAAAAATGTAAACAAGTAAAAAGGTAGTACCGTGAAGATAATATTTCCTTAATGTACATAAGAAAAGTGGAATTTGCTCAACCTCTACATATACCTCTGTACAACTATAATCCCAATGGGCCCTTATTTACGATGATCAGACCATGCTATCTCTCTTGAACTGGCTCATCCTTTGTCCAGGAATTACTTTCCAACAGCAATCAGCTCCTTATTATCAGTGGGAGTTAGAGAGAGCTGGTTTTCTGAAAGTACATCCCTAGACAAGAAAGCACCTGGCAGTTCCTGCGGGAGGGTCTCCTAACATCCAGAATATTCGTAAGTAAGCCCTGGGTTATATTGGAAAATATACACCCAAATAAAAACACTGTCTTAGGAACTTCCGCCTAAGGCACATTCTCTTTTAACTGGTCAAATGTAATTTATTAGTAGATATAAACTCCACTATGATTTAGTGGCTGGGAAGTGATGATTTCAATAGCCAACCAGCAAGTTAGTTTTCAAACACTTCCGATAAACATACACCAGCAGGACCATAGAGATAATGAATACTCAACTATTTTAAAAAAGCATTACATTTAAGTTTTCCCCACATAGGGAATTTGCTCATTGTTCTACTGGTTTAAAGCACTAAATTCAATCAGCTAGAAACAAGTGTTGCCATTGTTTATGGATATACCAACCAACGTTAATAAAACACCAGCCCATAAGGGGAGACTCCAGCCAATATCTGCCAGTCAAAAGCTGTGTTTCTACCCCTTGTCTACCTTCTTGCCTTATTTAATTATTGAAAAACTTTTTGTTAGTTCACATTTTCAGTAATGTTTACATTCCTTTTGTGGAGCTGGTACATGTACATAACATTTTAATTCTTTTTTTCATTTCCTTTCCCTCCCCCATTCCCTTTTCTATACCTTGATTCCCCTTCCCATTTGAGAAAGATCTACCTTTTCACTTCCTATTAACTATCTTTAGTTTGCTCTTTATTTGTAGTTTGAGTGAAACTATGTGATATATAAACTTGTGTGTCTCATTTATTTCACTCAACTTTATGGTGTCAAGATACATTCATTTTCCTGCAAATGACTCAAGTTTGTCTTTCTTTATGGCAGAGCAGTATTCCACTGTGTGTAAACATCACATTTTCTTTATCCATCTTTTGATGGATATACAGGCCACTTCCAAAACTTAGCTATTACAAATTGTGTTACTGTAAACATAGGTATCATATATGATGCTTTCAACTCTTTTGGGAAGATACCAGAAGGGGAACTGCTGGGTCAAATGGAATGTCTAGTTCTAGTTTTTTGAGGAATTGCTATACTGATTTCCATAGTAGTTGTACTAGTTTACATTCCCATTAGCAATGTAGGTGGGTTCCTTTTCCCCACAACCTTGTCAGCATTTATTATTTGATTTCTTAATGATGGTCATTCTTTCTGAGGTAAAATGAAATCTCTGTTGTTTTATTTTTATTTTATTTTATTGAGTTTCTTTTTCCTTTTGGAGACAAGTTTTCACTATGTAGTTCAGACTGGCCTCAAACTTGAATTCATGGTGATTCTCTTGCCTCAGTCTCTTGAGTGCTAGGATTACAAACCATGCCCACCATGCCCAGCCTTGGTACTGTTTTAATTTGTGTTTCTCTAATAGCCAGCAATGTTGAGTATTTCTTCATGTATTTATTAGCCATTGGACTTCTGTGAAGTGTATCCATTTTGTGCGCCTGTTTTTTTATTGCATTTTTTATTTTGAAGGGTCTAATTATTTGAGTGCTTTTATAGTCTAGATATCAGTCTTGTCTGAGGAATAGCTGACAAGAGTATTTCCCCATTCTGTAGGCTGTCTTTTCATTTTGTTGGTTGTTCCTTTTTTTGTGTAGAAGCTTTTTAATTTGATATGATCCCATTTGTTGACTTTGCAACTGGGTTTCTGTTCAAAAAGTTCTTGCCTATGCTTATTTTACTTTGTTTACTTTATCTTCCAGAAGTTTAAGTGTTTCACCTCTAACATATAGTTATCTAATCCACTTTGATTTTAGTTTAGTACATGGTGAGATATATGGGTCTAGATCTAATCTTCATGTGGATCGCCAGTTTTCTCAGCACCATGTATTAAAGAAGCTATCTTTCCTCTAGTGTATAATTCTGGCCGTTTTGTCAAATAACATATCACATAATTGAATATGCTTGGGGTTGATTCTGCATTCGCTATTCTGTTCCACTAATCCTCATGTCTATTTTTGTGCCATACCATGCTGTTTATCACAATAACTTTGCAATATCACTTCAGGTTCAAGACTGTGATGTCTTCTGCTTTGCTCTTGTTGCTCAGAATTGCTTTTTTATTTTAGATCTCTTCTGGTTCCATGTGAATTTTAGAATTGTCATCTCCAGTTTTGTAATGAATGCTCTTAGTATTTCGATTGATATTGCATATAATCTGTATATCACCTTTGACTATACTGCTCTGCCTATCCAGGAACAGGACATATGTTTCCATTTTCTGATGTCCTTTTCAGTTGGTTTTTTCAGGGTACTATACTTTTCATTGCAGAGATCTTTTACTTCCTTATGGTAATTCTTAAGTTAGTTAATTTTTCTTGGTTCTATTGTGAAAGATATTTTTTCCTAATTTCTTTGTCAGTGGGTTCTTGTTAGTGTACAGAAACACTACTGACTTTGTATGTTGATTTTATATCTTGTTGTATTACTGAATTTGGTTATTATTTCTACAGGTCTTTTGGTGGATTTCTTTTGGGCCTTCTATATACAGGATCATGTCATCTGCAAATAATACTTTGACTTCTTCCTTTCTGTTCCTATCTCATTTATTTCTTTCTCTTGCCTAATTGCTCTTGCTAATGTTTTAAGCACAATGGTGAACAGGAGTAGTGATAGTGGACATCCCTGTCTTGTTCTTGATTTTAGAGGAAAAGCTTTTCAGTTCTTCTTAACTTAATAAGATGTTGGCCGTAGCTTTACCATAACAGGCTTTTGTCATATTGAGATAAGCTCCTTCTATATCTATTTTCTTCATTGCTTTCATCATGAAAGGATGTTGGTATTTGTGAAAGGCTTTTTCTGTGTCTGTTGAGGTGATCATGTTATTTTTGTCCTTGATTCTGTTCCTGTGATGCATTACATTTATTGATTTGTGTATGTTGAACCATCCTTGCATCCCTGGAATGAAGCCTTCTTGGTCATGATGTATGATCTTTTCGACAATTCGCTTCACTGTTTGCTAGTATGTTGTTGAGGATTTTTGTGTTTATATTCATTAAAGAGATTGGGCTATAGTTTTTATTTTGATTAGGTTTTTGCTTAGTTTTGGAACCAACGAATAGTGGTTTCCAGACATAACTTTTGGAATACTTCTTTCCTTTCATTAAAAAGTTTGAGGAGTATAGGTGTTAGATCTTAAGTTTTTGTAGAATTCAGTAGTGAATCCATCTGTACCTAGGCTTTTCTTAGTTGACAGATTTTTTTTTATTACTGCTTCAATTTCATTTCTGTTATTGACTATTCTCAGTTTTTAAATCTTCTTGGTTCAGGTGATAATTCATACGTACAGTATCTAGGAATGTATCCATTTCTTCTGAATTACCCAATTTATTGGGTAATTCAGAAGAAATACAGCAGTTGTTAATCTTTTTATTTTGGCAGTGTCTGTTGTAATTTCATCTTTTCCATTTCTAATTGCATTGATTTAGGTCTTTCCTTTTTAGTTAAGATTTGTATATGTGTTTGTTCTTTTGAAGAGTTAACTTTGATTATTCATTTTTTTGGTCTTAATTTCATTGGTTTCTTCTCTGAGTCTTAATAATTTCCTCTCCATGTACTACTTTTGGGTTTGGATTATTCTTGTCTTCTAGGATCTTGAGATACATTGTTAGGTAATTTGGCTTCTTCTGTTTTTAGGATGTGGGCCTTCACAGGTAAAAGCTTCCCGTTTAGGACTGCTATCACTCTGTTCCATAAGCCCTGATTGTTGTACGGGGATTGTTGCTTAGTTCTAGAAACTGTCCTGTTTCTTGATTTATTCTGTAATCTGTTATTTATTTATGAGCAATATGTATTGTTTAGTTTCCACGAATTTGCATAATTTCTGTATTTTCTTTTGTTGATTTCTACTTTCATTGTGTTATGATCTGATTAATATTCATGGTATAACTTCAATTGTTTTATACACACTTGAACTTGTTTTATTGGCTACTGTGTGTCTATTTTGGAGAAAGATCCATGTGCTACTAAGAAGAATGTATATTCTGCTGTTGTGTGGAGCACTGTAGAAATTAAATCCACTTGCTCAAAGATTTTGTTCAACTTCTGTTATTTGTTTATTTTGGAGTGTTGACATCCTGCACTAAAATTGGGTTTATGCTTATCTGGTCTTTTATGTCTAGTAATACTCGTTTAATGAAGTTGACATTATGTTATGCCATTATTGGTGCATATATGTTAATAAATGTTACCTCTCTTTTGCATTATTCCCTTAACAATATGTAGTGACTTCCTTTGCCTCTTTTGATCAGTTTTGGCTTGAAGTATACTTTATCCATAAGATAGCCACAGCTTTAACTATAAGATAGCTATTCTTGCTTTTCTTCAAGTTCTTATAGCATGGAATATTGTTTTATAGCCTTTGATTTTTAGTCTAAAAGTGTCTTCTTAGGTTAACTGTGTTTCTTGTATACAGCATACCATTAGATTTTGCTTCTTGATCCATTCTGACAGTTTGTGTCTTTTGACTGGGGAATTAAGACCATCAACATTGAGAGTTATTACTGATAGGTACTGACTTATTTCTGTAATTTTTTTATTTTCAAGTTGGGGATTTCCTACCTTCTACTTTTACTTAACTGTTCAGCCTACCTGGTGTAGTCACTGGATTGGACTTTTTGTCATTGCTAAATAACTTCATTGTTTTTTTCTAGGATATCTTTGAGAATATTTTGGAGTGCTAGTTTGGTGGTCATGAATTTTTTTAGGAGAATCTTTAACATGAAAATATCTTATTTTTCCATAAGTTTTGGAAGACAGTTTCTCAGGATATATCAGTGCATGGGAGAGGGTGCTGCATGAACCAGTGTGGGCAGGGTGTGCCACATGGCCCCTCATGGGGAGCTCTGTCTTCTCTTTCTACATTCTTCTCCAAATACCCCAAGAGCAGACAGAGATATGCTTTCCTCTCCTCATCATGCCAAGGTTAATACTCAGATATTATCAGCAAGTCCAAAGTAGCCTTCCTTTAGTGGATTTCTGCTTAGAGCAAAACCAAGTCTGAGACTGAGTAATGGGTGTTACCTTGGTTCTTTTTGTCTGCTGGTGATGTGACTCTGAACCCTTATTATTTAACTCTCTAAGATAACCTGGAAATGTACTAGGGTTAGAACCAGTCCTGACTTAGAATTCTGATACTGGGCAAGTTACCTATGCTCTCAGAAGCTTTACTTTCCTCATATGTAAAGTAGGATATTATATTCCTATCTCATAAGCTATCTACTTTCTAAGCTTATTGGGAGGGTTACATGAGATAATGCATATAAATCAATGCTATATATCCATATATTTATTGTGTGTATTCCTATCGTATGCACACAATCAGCACATATCTTTATAAATGTAATAAGTATAGTCACTGCTCGTAGATTCCATTTGGTTGTTTGTCTGTTTTTAGTTTTTGGCTCTCATTTTAAACTTTTAACTTTCTGCCTTCTTACATTCTACCCTCTTGGTTCCATCTGTCACAGACTTAATGGAAGTTGTGATCCATGCTGTTTTTTGATTCTGACTGTCTATCTCAGGTTTGCTCAGATCTTTAGCTTTGAGAAAATTCTAACTCTTGATTGTTTGCTTATTCTGATCCCTAACTCCACTTGGCTCTGTTGGCTCTTAGTTCTGTCCAGATTTTTTTCTTTGGCTCTTGAATCTTTGGCCCAACATGCAAAGCAGCTATGGTCCTGATGCCAATACCTTGTCTAAGACACAGAAGAATAGGGACCTAACCGACAATAGTATTCAGACTCACAAGCCAAGCAGGTAAATTCCTAAAGGGTCGTATACTTCTATGGGTCATCAAATCCAAAGGAACTCACCAATCTCAACACATGGTGAGCTAAAAATAAATTCACTTTTGGGAGACATCCCATCACTCTGACTCACACCATCATAAATGCATCACACCACCAGAAAAACACCTGCAGCATGCAGTCGGGGGAGTACAGCAAAGTCTGTACCTCCAAAGGGAAATTCATTTCTGGAATAAAAATAGTGTTTTACATAAGGACAATATGGGAGAGTAGAAAAAATATATTTCTGGTGTCACATGGTAATAATTTCAGTATCTTTGCATGTTTATTTTTTTCTATCAGTTTCATAATTTCAACTCCTAGCTCCCAAAATAGCTGTGGGAGACAGAAAAGAATGCCTTGTTCTTTTGGCAGCCAACCCCCTCTGGTTACTATTTTCAATTACCAGGAGGATGAAGTAAAGCATCTCCTTGACTGAAATGAAAAATAAAAAGAAATGGAGAAATTTCCATCTCTGTAGAGCAGGGCATGGGAAATGCCCCCTAACCTCTATGTTTATGTTCTAGCAATATAATTTAAAACCCAGTTCTTCACCAGGGATTTAGCTCAGCGGCACAAGCACCTGCCTGGCAAGTGCAAGGTTGTGAGTTTGATCCCCGGTACCAAAACAAAACAAAAACAAAAAAAAAAGACCCAGCTCTTCTTCACATCCAGTCACAGAGCTGATTTATTCTGGTTCATTTCTATTCTGCATAGGTCTCTAGTGTTTAATATGCTGGGCTCGGTCAAAGTGTCTTTCTGTATGAAGCTTACAGTTCATCTCTGTCATACTAAAAGATACTAGATGCTCTATGCTTAGTCACCCACCAAAGAGATAGTGCATGCTTGGGACCAGCCAGAAGAGCCTCCAGGTCTTCTTGGAGACTCAGACCTTGTGATTTCACCTGTCTCACTTGATGTTATGTGAGACAAACCCAGGAAATATGAAAGATGAAGGTGAGGCCTACCAGATCTCTGCACTCCTCAAAGACACAGCAGGCTGGGAATGGAGCACAGGAGAAAACAGGAGGCTTACTCAAGCCACACCCTGAAGAACAGAAACAAACCCCTCCCACCCCCTGCTACCAAGCACACTGACATGAGTTCTAGCTAAAGCCAATCAATTGATCAGTACCCACTAATCAAAAGTAAGTAGAGTTTGCTTATGCTGACACAATTGCTCTTAACCCCTTCATAGGCTTATACATAGCCCCTTTTTTAGAAGCTCTTATAAATGCAGAATGACACATATGTTCTCTCCATCAAGTAGTAGATATACTTAGAATGAAGGTGTTTATTATTCTCGAAAAAAACAAGAGGTTTCTTTCTGACGTGCCCCACAGTATCCTGTGCCTATCCCCCAGCATGGTTGTTGTTTCTTACTATCTTGTCCTGCTCTCACAAGACCACTGCATCCTGATGCAAGGGCCACATCCCTTTTCCATGTCTTCCTCCTCTGGCCCCAGTCCTGTGTTTGACTCATATCACCCAATCAATAGATGATTAATGAACAAACAGCCTCTTCAGGGAAGAGCCAGGGTCACATTCTTGAATGGAGACTACCTCAGAGCTTTGATAAGGGATGGTCTTAGGTTTGAACCTGTGCTCTGCAACCTATTAACAGCAGGACTTTGGCTCCTTACTCTTGTGAAGCTCTAGTTTTCTCATCTGTAAAATGGAATCACAAAAATGACTTATGTGGGTCAGACAGGATGAGATATTGTATATATGGTTCCTGGGATCTAGGTGGCTCAAAATATCCATTTTCCCACTTTTTCCTTTTCCTTGGGGAGATTATAGTTTGTAATTTGCAAATTACTCATGATACTATTGAATAATTCATATAAAATGTAAATATAAAATCTACTGGCAGGCATTTATATAATTGCTTTTCTATATAATTATAAACTATGATGGTTTGAATGCTAGTAGATCAGTGCTTTCAATCCTGGCTCAGATTACATTTATTCAGAGAACTTTTAAAACTCACCATGTCCTTGCCATGTCCTGGCCATAGCAGTATAGTATCTGTGGCTGGGATCCAACCATCAGTAATTCTTAAAGTTCTTGGGATGATTCCAACAGGCAATCAAAAGTGTGAACTGCTGGGTAAGATGTTACAGTGGCCACATCCCAAGGAAACAGAGATACCCTTATGCTTCACTCAGTTAAAGAATGCTCATTCTTATGTTTATTTAAGGCTAAGACCATAGTATGTGTTCCTCTGCTTTCTGGGTTGTGAGGCTGGGGATACCACTTTCTTTAAAAACAATTTTTTTTGAGGTACTAGTGATTGAGCTCAAGGCCTCACACATGCTGACCAAGTGCTTTCCCAATGAGCTATATCTGCAGCTTCTGGTACCACTCTAATTTTCTCAAGGAGAGAGGCTGCTGTGGTCCAGGGTCAGATCTGGGTCTTCCTGGATATACTGTCTATACCTGAAAACATGTTTTCCAATAATTTGTGTTCTTAAATACCTAATGTTTGTCGAATTAATTAAGAATGAACATCGCTGTGGGTGGAATAAATGTAGGTATGTGCCTCAGATGGGAACATCTTTTCTCCATCATTCCCATTCTTCTTTCAATATTGATCTCTCTATATAGCATCCAGGTCAGAAATGACAACGTCCTTTAATCAGGTTTTTAGATCAGTGTTTTCAACTCTGTTCCACAGAATCACCTGGGAAGCTTAAAAAAAAACTGGGCCTACTCCAAACCAATTAAGATTCTTTGAGGGGTGTGAGCCAGACACTGGTGTTTTTAAGAACCACATCAGGTGATTCTAAATGTGCAGCCAGGTGGGGAACCAGTGCTTTACATCAAGGCTCTATTTCCTTTCTCTTGGTTCCAGTAGGTCCACATTCCTATTAAGCCCAGAGTAACATCCATTGTGAAAAATACAAACTTTCCTTTTTTGTGTGTTTTCCTTTTATGAAATAGTTATTTACGGTCCATTATTTTTACCTACATTTATTCCACCCACAACGATGTTCATTCTTAATTAATTTGACAAACATTATTATTGAGAATTTGCTGGGTGTAAGACATAATAAAGTCTGCTAGAGACTAAAAGGGTAAATAAACTGCCTTACGCTTCTGGAGAAAATACCTAACACATATCACCCTAACAGAATGCAGGGTGTGGTAGAATACAAGTATTACACAGAATAGCTGTGGAGGTGGATTGAATTCTTTTCCTTGCTCATGTATGATCCAAAAGCATCCTCACCATGACCCATGTGGCAGGTATTCCTATGATCACCATTGCTTAGAGGAAGGCATAGCTTGAGAGAGACTGGGTGATGTACTCGAGGACTTCCAGGTAGTAAGAGCGGTGCCTGGGAATTCAACCCAAAATTTCTTCTTTTTTCTGTTCTCTTAATATCCATGCCCAAGGAGAAAGATCCTTGAAAGATGTAATTTATTTTAAATTCTAAACTTTACTGCCACCAGCTCCCAAGATTTTCCCTGAAACATTTGTATAAGAAGAGTACTTGATGCTTTGACTAACCATGAAAACAACATATCCATAGGATATGCAGCTCTTGGTTTATTCCTAAGGTCAATTGGTCACATAGCCAGATTTCATTGGAGACAAGACTTCTTAGGGTGGTTAGTCTGAATCATGGAATGTAAAAATTGCAAGGGAGTTTAGGAATCAAAATAGAAGAAACTAAGGTCTATAGAGAAATAAAAGGGATTTCCAAAGTTAGACTGTCTATTAGTAGTAGGAACAGACCTTGAATTCAGGCAGCATGTTTTTTCCCCAATAAAACCCCTACCTTTCAATTTGAGGCTCAGACAGATAATAATGTAGTAAGGAAAGACACAAGAATTATTTCTATTTGCCCCTATTCATACGGCTGGTGTTGACTTATGCCATGCCTTTTGCTCTGATTACAATTACTAACTTGCCAGAGGGATTGAAGAGAACATGGGTCAATGCTACACTTCACACTTTATAATAAGCATCTAGAAATTTCCTAGTTCCACTTATTACTAAAAAAAAAAAACAAAATATAAGACATTAATTAATTTAGCAGGGAGGGCTAAAAACCAACTAATTTTGCTAAGTTGTATTTTATTTTACCTTTAGTCCAAATATGGTTCACTAGACAAACACTACAAATACCCAAGCCATTACTTGTCTTTAGGAGGAGGTTTCCATGGGTCTACCTCCACCCTACCTCAACCTCAGTTATGGCATTACTCTGCCCTGCCCTTGCTGAGTCCAGAGATAAGGCCAACACCTTCTCTGCAGTGGCGCATTCTTCCCTGGAACCCTTGGATTCATTCCCTTTAAAGCCCCATGGGTGCTGCCAGACCAAACAGCTCACTGCAGCCCGAGTAGGGGGAACAGTCTCAGCAGAGAGGCCTCAAGGGGCCAACCAAACCTCTTTTAACAAAGCTCATTTCTTGAATAAGATACTGTGGGGGTGGGCAGCCCATCTGCCTAAGGGTATTTTCATGGTTAAGGCAGATGCCAAGCACAGCCAACCCCCAGTCACAAGCAGTTCTCAGACTGGCAACTCCCAGAAGCCTTTCTGTTACCATGGATACTTGGATCCTGGGCAAAGGTTGGTTTACTCAAGGTCATGTCAGCACTCTGGCAGTAAGTGCTCTTTGTCCTGACAGCACATGCATTGCCAGGAGTAAAGGGTAAGTACCTTTGTATAGTTTCTCTGCCTACCTGTCTCCTAGACATGAGTCTACATGTCTCACAACTCCCAGGCTTAGCTGGATAGTAGCTACAGGAGGATCTTGATGGCCACTATAGGGATGAACCTTGAGTCCATATGAGATTCTCACTCAAAGAGAAGGGATTCAAAGATATAGCTCATGTGCTAGAATAGCACTTCTCAACACTTACATATAATTTATCTAGAGATTTTGTTAACATGCAGATTCAGATTCCTAAGTCTGAGATAAAGCCTGCAATTCTGCATTTCTAACTATCTTCCAAGTGATACTGATGCTGGCGCTCCTGGTCGGGGCCTACCCTGAACATCATTGTCCTTGGTAGTGAAGCATCAGATTAACCTGGAAGCCTTGTATTACAGATTAGATTGCTGGACTCTAAACCAAGAGGGCCTCTTAGGGTGTGCCCTCGAATCTGCATTTCAAACATGGCCTCTGGTGATGCTGACAATGGTGATTTGGGGACCATTCTTTGAGAGCCACTGTCTTAGGTCATTCCATAGATAGCTGTGTGATTTAATTACTATAATCACAAGTACTAGTTCTCAGCCCTAGCTGCACAGTTCAAAGTCTCAAGGGCAAGGTAGTTTAATCAGATATCTGGGCATGGGGCCTTGGCATTGTCATCTTGAAAAATGTTCCAAGACAGACTGCAAGGTGAGTAGATCTTCCTGGGTTAGGTTGAGCACAGCCTTATCTGAAAGTCAGCCTGGTCTTTACAGACAGCTGCAGCCTGGTCACAATACAGATGGACATTTAAGGAACATTCAAGGAAATGACAAAAGTGAACAGAATTTTCTAGATTCTCTCTCTTTTGATTAAAACTGAAATTCCTTAGAATGCTGGTGTAGCCATAACTCTTTCAGGTCACCAAAACAAACACAGAGCCCTAATGTTCAGTAGGATTTCTAAGATCTCCTTGAAACTCTACAGTAGCTACATGATAGCTTATTAGCAGGAACTTGATCCAGCTGTGTATTAAGGCGCTGATGGCCTCTGCCTTTGTCTACCTTGTCCTAAGAGCAAGGAACCACAGTGGGGTGTGCTGGGTGGGAGAGGACCTGAGTTGGCAACTCCATTGCAGATGACCAGACAAGGGGTCCTTTTCTTCTGCATCACCTTCTTTGGGAATCACTATGGCTTTCTCTAGCTCTAACATCAAAGGCTACCTTGGAGGATGGCAAATATACAGTAAGATCACATATTTATAAAATAAATTTTGAAAAAATCTTGAGCAGGAAAAGAAGCTAAATCGGGATAACTCAGTCATGTTTTCCTGAGAAGTTATAAAATTATATGATCTTGTCATAAATTTTTTCAGCACTGCTCACATTTACCCACAGACCGTGATAAAAAAAAAATTGAGGACTCTGGGAAGCATGATCTGGAGACCAGGAGACTGAGTGGGAATAGAAGGCAGGTTAGGAAGTATGCATTAGGGGCAGGGACAGGGGAGTAGAAGAGTCAGCTACAAATATGAGTACTATTCCATGGATGTTTGGCTGCTTTTGGTTTGTTTCTCCAGGACACCATTTAAAAACAAAACAAAAAAATGGTAGCTGATTTCCATCACTGGTTTTCTCATTCTGTCTGCAATACCAGGAGACCCTGGTCCTATTCCCATTTTTCCCACTGGGCAACCTTGGACAAGCTGCATTGGCATTCATGGTTTTGGTCTCTTTTTCAAAATGGGGGTAAAATTTTTTATTCTGCAGGAATAAAAATCAATAAATAGTATAAAAGTGCTCCAGAACCTAAATGGGCTCCTTGTTTCTGTCATTTCTCCCACCTGGACAACAGGTCCCTACCTGAGGCCTGGACCTCCATGATGTACTGGTGCAGATCCTGGCCCTGCTGGATGACCTCAAAGGTCATGTTGTTCATGGCTAGTTTCCGCTCTGTGTGGCGCTGCAGCCGCTGCTCCGCCAGGGTCAGGTCCTCTGTGTTGAAGTCATTCATTTGCCTGAGCAAGTCCTCATTCCAGGCATCCAGCTCTGCTGTCACCTGTAAGGAACCATCGCCACCATCAGTACAAGCTTTCTGGACCCATGGAAGGCTGCAGTGTTGAAGCTTGCTACTTCCAAGCCTTATTAACTAAGCCTCTCTGCAGGTAGTTTCTGCTTCACATCTCTCTGACCATTAGACTATATCTGAGAAACAATGCCATACACCCAAGTATATATGGGTTTAAAGGTGATCTGTATGTTTCAATGACCATAACAACAACTAAGGAAGAGCAGCAAACATTTATGCTCCGAATTCTGGTTTATCAAGTTTCTCTGCACTCAGCCCATTTGATTCCCACAATGACCCACTGAAGCAGGCAGCATGGAGATCTCCAGATCTATATTACAGAAGACGAAGCTACTTCTCACTCAGACAGATGCAGTGACTTGCCTAAAGTCTGACCTGCTAACAAGGGGCATAGTTTCAAATATAACTCATTTCTTCTACTAACTGCAATGACTGTTTACCACCCTACAACTACTGCTCTAAAAGTAGCTCATCATGGGAGTGGTCCTCAGAAACTAAGTGGTGAGGCTATTTCAGAAGCAGAAATTGAAGGCTGGAGAAACCCCCGAGACTGGCTCGAGGTTACACAATCAGTTAAAGGGCGGGTGTGCATCAACCCAGTGCAACCCTCTGCAGTTCCTGTATTCCACTGTGCAAGATTCTCCCTCCATTACAAAGCCTGACACACCTGGAAAGTACTGCCTGACTCAGGTGTAAATGTACTGTATGGCAGTCCTCTAAAAATTCAAGTAGTTGTAATCATGTGAAAAGCAATAATCATTCCAATGAAGACTGAAGCATCAATGAATGGGGGGAACACAGCCCTAAGATGAAATGGCTGGTAGATTACTGCTCTGTACCTTAACTCAGGTGACTTAACTACTCTTGGTCCTCTGCATACAGACTAAATCCTACACTTCTTTTACATTTGCTGCAACCATCCACAGGTTAGGAATTCAGGAATACTGAACTAGATTATAATTCCCCCGATGTATGTATCATTTTCAGATATTCTATTTCATACCACCTCTATGACAGCCCTGTGAAGGCAATAACATGTATTGTCACCTTTGCTGAGGGGTGAAAAAGTTGCATCTGTGTCGCATATTTGTAGTTTGGCTCAGAACTCTAAGCACATATGCAGAACCCTAGTTGAGGAGTCTTCCTTATGCCAGGACACATCCCAACTGACAGGTGACCAAACACTCTGCTCCAGGCACAGCAGTGGACACTGGGAATAGAGGAGCAGCTCAAGACAAGTGAGAGAAGTACTCTTGTACACCATGCCAGGGCTGGGGAAAGCCAAGCAGTCCCTCACAAGAGGTTGATGTCTGGGTCATAGGATTCCATTTGTTGTCTAACAGTAAGGCCTTTCTTCAGTCAAAATAGAAACAGATGAAAGTGTAGTAGTTTCTTTTAAGTTAAGATGGGGGAACTGTGTAAATAACACACTCACTGCCCCGAGTTCCCACTTCATGCCCCCATATCTTTTCAGGGATCTTCAGAACTCAGCAGGGAAACTCAGAATCTATTTTGGAGAGACCCTAGGGGACCTAGGAACCAGCAGGGTGACAGGTAAAACAGCTTTCTGTTGTAGCTCCATCTCTGAGCAGTACTTCATTCTCTAAGAAAAAGAAGTTAAATGGAAGATGAGACATTTCTACAATTTATAAGGGATAACTTCCACTTCTACAATTTTTAAAAAAATATAGCTTATATACATACATTTTAAGTATTTCAGTTAGATGAATCTTGACAATTTTCTACATTCCTGTATAAATCACCAAAAACAACATACAGGCCTTTCCATTGTCCACTTTGAAGTAAGTTCCTGCCCAACTAACCCACCATTTCCTGACTTCTACCATCACAGGTGTAGTTTTGCCTGCTCTTAGACTTCCTGTGACTGAGGCTGTAGAGTGTATAGTTGGGTGCATCAGTTATTCATTCCTTGCTACAGCTGAGTGACTCTACTGTCCTGATACAACTCAATCTATTCATCTGCTCTCCTGCTGATCTGCTTCTGGTTACTTCCAGAGTGTGGGTGGCCATTATGAGTAAAGCTGATGTGACAGTTCTTATGCAAACAAGCCTTTGTGTGGGCTCAGGTTTTCCCTGGGAGAATTGGAGAGTCATAGGGATAGGTGTAAAGGAAACTCAGAGAATTCATCCAAGTGATTGTAACATTGTACATTCTGTTTTATGTTTACAGGAGCAATGTATGAAAGTTCCAATTGCTGTACACTCTATCATTTGGCATTATCATCTGTGCAACTAAAGTCATGCTAGTGAGCGTGAAGGGATATCCCATTAAGGTTTTAAATTGTGTTTCCCTGCTGATTGATGATGCTAATGACAATGAGCACATTTTCATGTTTATTGGACATTTGTGTATCGATTTTTGTAAAGTGTTTCTTCAAGGCTTTTGCCCTTTGTTAGAAAACTGGGTTATTATCTTTTAGTTGTAAGAGTTCTTACTATTTTTGGATATAAATCTTTTATGAGATAATGTATTAACTTGTTGCCCATTCCTTATCTATCAGTTATGGGAAATTCAAATAAAATTACTAAGACAACAAGCATAAAAGAAAGAGCCTGATTCTTCTTTTCAACTTCGGTTTTTTGCTTCTACGAAACCAGTTCTATAAAGGGTCCTTTTGTTTCTGGAAGAACCCAGAAGGGTCCAAAGCCCAGGATCCATGAAGCATCCTGGTGAGAGGAAGCAGAGAAGGCTGAGGTGCTTCAGTTGGGAAAGCGAACCCCAGAAGTCTGGTATCTTGGGTACAACATAAATGGAAGGTGAGATCCATACAGTAGTCTGTATCTGGTGTCTCTATTCTTTCCCCTCGTTGCTTAGCCCCCTCCACCCTCATCAGCTGACACTGTTATGCTGAAGAACCCAAGCCTGTTACATAGCCTGAGAGGGAGAATGTCAAGGAGCTGCTCAATGCAGCAGCCTGCCCCTAAGGTTACCTCCAGGGCCTACTACTCTTTCGCTCTCTTGGTGTCTGACCATCCCTGATTCCCCCTAAGCACCATTGCTAGAACCTTCAATTAGTCTGACCTGTATGTTTTACAATATGAACTGGACCGGAGTTTAAATTATTCACTCCTATGTAATTTGTTTCCTTGACGAATGTTCTTTCAATGAGTTCCTCTTCACCTTCTTTCCTCTTTCTAACATGCAACAGAGCTCTTTTTGGTTGTTTTCTTGTAAGAAAAAAACTCTGTTTCAAACCTGCAGCTAACCTTACTGCTAATGTGTCAGCCTTCCAACCACAACTAATGCTTTATATTGTCAGAATAACTAGTTAGCACTAGTTAAGAACTAGTTAACTTTGGTTAAGAACCAGTCAAGTGATGTAAGGCTCAGTCCCCATCTGCCTTCTTCTGGCCCAATAGCCCTGAAATGTCCTTCTCACTTCCCCAGTCTGTCCAGTTCCTGACTACCCTTCAAAACAAACTCTCTGAGCCAGGTGTCATGGTGTAAACCTATAATCTCAGCATTTAGGAGGCTGAGGCAGGAGGTTCACACTGACTTTGAGGCTAGCTTGCTGCTACATAGGGAATTCAAGGCCAGTCCAGAATATAGGGAGACTTTTGTCTAAAAACAAACAAACAAACAAACAAACCCACAACCAAAATTAAAACAAAAATATCCCAACAAAGCCTCTGGCCTGAGAGTTTCACCACATCTCCAGACCCATAGGCTTTTCTCTGGTTTCTCTTGTGCCATAGGAGCTTGTTCAGAGATAAGACTGTGAAAAGCAAAACTCAAATCAGGGAATGAATCTGATGATTTAACTCCATTTGGAGAGAATTTGCTCAGGCCAGAATTAGAGTCTGAACCAAATGAGTGAAAGAAGGAATCCCAGAGGGTACTTGATTTTTAGTCAACATATTTTGCTTTCTCCTTCTACTGAATGACTCTGCTCCTGGCCTGCTCAGTTGCCTTCCCGTCTATGGTAGCCTCAGTCTTGCTGACTTTCTTGAATTTACTGGAGTGTTAGAATATGATGGCCTCCCTGAGAGATACCTGACAATATTTTGATTCTAACAGTGGTCTACTCTACAGACACAGAAGTCAGACAAGGGGCTAAAAAATGTAGAAAGAGAAAGCAGCAGTAGGAAATGGGAAGGTTTACTTCAAAAAGAAGTTCAAGACTTCCCTACCAGATGAGATTACCGAATCTGTACTCTGCTGCCAAAAACTGGTCCACAGTTTTTGCTCCACTGTTGGTTTGGCAGCCACCCTGAGATTCATTGGCTTCTCCCATTTTTTGGGTTTTCCCCAGAATATTTTTGTAGAGAAAACATTATTCTTCAAATATTTTATTTTGTACTTTCCCAAGTCAAAACTCACCTTCCCCTTTCTCCTATTTCCTGTGAACTGTTCTCGTCTACTTAGTCATCTACTTAGTTCTTCATTGTCACCTGTAGCGTTGGAAATCCCACTGAGAAGTCATTATGATGACTTTTAGATACTGATACTGCTGCTGCTAAGGAAGATATTTTACTTTGAACTGTGCATTTATTACGGGATAAACAGTGGGGTAAGTAGTTATTTAACTTTCCTTTGCTTAACCCTCAGAGCAACTAGAGGAGGAATTGAAAACACAAAGCCAGTTTTCCCACAGGATTAGAGCTGTGGCCAAGCTAAGCATTCAACTATGAAGTCCAATGCTCTTAATCATGGCATTGTATCAATACAGTTGCTCCGAAAATCGATCTCTGGGAATATCCTTCTTTTGTATTCTTTCATCAGAGAAGTGTCAATTTTACCCTTCCTCAGCTCTTTTCTTTGAAAAGAAATCTATAATTCAGTTTTCTTTACTTCACATGAACCTTTTCAATTAATCATGTGTTCTTTGAACAGATCAATAATCATGTGTTTGTGACCTTATTTAAATGCCAGGCATAGCTTATCCTTGCAAGAAAGCACATTGCCTTTCACGAATAGGATATTTTGTTTAAGAGTTTGTTAATTACTTTTTTTATTGATTCTACAAAATTGCTCAGTATAAAGTAATGTTATGCTGTCTAGTTCTCTGGCTCCCTAGGGTGCCTTGACACATCTGCAATTGGAATCGGGATGTGAACAAAAGGACGAAAGCTGCAGCAGGGAAGTACATGCCTCTCCCTGCATGGACAGGTACTTTGCAGAGCAAAAGCAAACAGTTTTGGTTCCTGTCACATACTCAGGGGTCACCTGGAATGACTCAGCAAGGAATTTGGGAAGAAACAGCAAGAAGAATGATAGGGTGCTTAACTGCTTAAAATTTAAAGAAAAAATGTACATAGAATGAATATACACACATATATTCAATATATATACTCATATTGTGAATAACACAATGCTGGCTGCACTGTATTAAGTGCTAGGAATTTTGCTAAAAATGTGTGTTATTAATTCTCATAACAACCCTATGAACTTGGAAATATTGTCATTCTCATTTTTCAGACATAGAAACTGAAACTTCAAGAGCATAAGTAACTTGCCTATGGGATAATTAGTAAAGTCAGTGAAATCCAAACAGGCTTCAAACCCACGCAGTCTGGTCTAGCTCAAGATGTTGCAAATCATGGCACTATACTGCTTCTCAACAAAGAGTAATTATATATATGTATATCACCTCTACATGTCAGATGCATTAAAGTTTAATATCATCCGAACTAATGGGGGAGAACAGATCACATTTCATTGGAAAAGGATGCTACTGAAATGCAGGGGCTGCTTATTACAAAATGAGAACTTTATCTTTTATGTAGTTTTTATTAAGATAAGAAAATGAAAGCTAAATATTCTCCACTTGGCTACAAGTCCTGGTTGACTGAGAAAGAAGCTCTGTAGCTGAAAAGACTGTCTCACTGCACAAAAAGAGCTATTTTATCTATAATGGGTTCATGTGTTGATATGGGCTATTGTGGTGAATCTAAAACGACTATAGCCATTTATTCTTCTTACTACAGTAACTAACAAAAAAGAACAGAAAAGCATTATCCTAGATTAGTGCATTCCAATACAGATTATTTTAATGATAAAGCTCTCTTCTGTTTCAGAAATTCAGTATATACACAGTCTATATGAGGGCTAGAACATTTATTTAAATAGCTATATAAAGACCTTTGGGGATACTGCAAGAATTTTCTGGAAAAACAATGGGACTCAATTTCAAAGAAATCCAATCCAGTTGTTTTTAATTCTTGGTAAAATAATGTAAGAACATATTGCAAAATGTTATAATTGATGAGTTCCAATGTTTAATTGCCTACTTTCTATTCCAATTGGATCACCTGGAGAGCTGGATAATTTAATGGCCAATTTTGTGGGGTTTTTTGTTCACCATCAATATGATTAAATCTGCAGCCTTTAATACCATCATAACTTTGTTAATAGGATTGAAAGGGATCCTGAGTAGGAATTCTGTCTATATCGTTGCCTCCTATCACTTTGAAACTTGTGGAACTCTATTCCGTTTTCAAATAATCTCTGTTTTGTTGAAGAGCTCCTCCAACACACAATGCTCACTGATTCTTGAGTGTCGAAATAGTTTTTTTTCTTCCCTAAGCCAAATACCTAATCTCGGAATTTACATCTGCTCCCCTCTACTGCATCCTTACCAGAAAGGAGGAACACATAGCATTGACTCTTGATGATATCACCTGAGTTCATGTCTGCATCTCCAACCCTGCCAATTATAGAGTGTGAAAGTTTCTATCACAGATCTTTGATAATTTACTGAAAATTGGTGACATATCAAACTAAGGCTATATGAATACTCCTTTTTTAAAAAGAAAGATGGTACGCCAAGCCAACCAGTAAGCAGCCTGCCGCCCTGGAAAGTGACTGTGGTCTGGCAAGCCGCGGCCACCCCAGGGTGGGGAAACCAGAAGCAAGTGCGTCTCCTGAGATCTGAGCCATGCTGGAACTTAGGGCGCCGAGCCAACCAGTAACGAGCCTGCTGCCTACCGGGTCGCGGGGTTAGAATCAAACATACCACACACTCCCACCTCCCGTAACAATTGGGATCCAGGGATCTGGGTATCTCTTAGGAGGTGACCATATTTGGTACAGCAAGTCAGGGGGGAGTTTCCTTCTACCATCTCTGAAGGCAGATATTTTTATCGCCGTTTTGCTTTGTCCTGATTAATGGTATTGCTCTATTCAATACTGTGTTGATGTGTTCTATAATGTTGTATATTTCTTTGATTTTGTTCTACCTAGTAGAAGAACAACTATTGTGAAGACAACGAGATATACAATGTTGCTTGTTACTGTTGTCTTGGTGACCTGCTGTGATGTTCTGTGCCAATTTCACTATACTGTCTCAATTGGCTTTATTCCATCCTTTTTTTTCTGTTTGCAGCTTCACTGTGTGTTCACTTTGTTTGCCTTAATTTTGTAACACGAACAGCTATTTCAGGGAGTATGTGGTTTGTCAACTAGTGATTTATGGTTTTTTTTTTGAGGTTTTGTATTGTTTCTACCCTTTTTTCTGTATTGCTTTTTTTTCCTCTTTAAATAAAATTAAAAAAAAAATGGTAGGAAAAACTTACCAATGATTCTGAAATCAATTTGACCAAAAAACAACCAAACAAACATCCTTAGAGGATACTACTGCATGAAAATTTTCCAAAGAATTTGACTTACTTCATTGAATTTCTTTTGTATTTTCTTCCCAAAAGATCCAAGGTGCATTTAGAAAACACTACAGTGATCACTAAGACGAACCCACAGAGATGTTCTTGGATGAATTTTCTTTTCTTTCTTGATATAGTTCTCTCTTGATATAGTCATAGGTGGGTGCTTGGGATATTACAAACATGGAGAACAGCAAGTCTCTGAGAGTCTCACAGTATAACTGGAAGAAGAGGTGATGAACTGGATAAGGTGACTGGGCCCTTAAATGGTCCACAGCCAAAAGTGGTTCTGCAGGCTAATGGTTCTGTCATGGGAGGACAATGTCCACTGAAGCACCAAAGGGCCCTGCTGACCTGGCCAACATTTCAAATGGCCACAACCTTGGTAGTGGTAATTAATTTAAATTTACTTGCAAAGACTGAAAAAACATGAAAAAAAATGTGAACATGTAAGGAGAAAAATATAAAAGCTTCCATTTGAGTTTTTAAAAAATCCAGGATCTTGGAAGCACTTATCCTGGAAAAAACCAAAAAATAAAAACAAAAACAGGAGCTTTTCAACCATCATCATATTAATGAGATAGTATATGAAGTCGCTAAACAGGCTGCTCTGGAAGATGCCAGAGTCCTGAAAAGGACTCACCCATGGTGTATGCACAGGAGCTGGGCATGGCTAACTAGAGTCCCTTAAGAGGAGGGTGTTCAAGAGTCAGTATCCAGAGACCATGCCTCACACAGACAGAAGTGAATAAACTGGAGACATGCACCACAGAGAAGGGGACTTGAGAAGTTTTAGAGTTAGAAGAGACTGCAGAAATAATAACTCATACTATCTTATGATTTTAAAGATAAAGGCAAAGAGATCTACAAACGTTTTCAAATATTTTCAAGGCTTCTAAATAGAGGGCAGATTTGTTTTGTTTTGTTGCTGTTGCTATTTTTCGTTTTTCTTTAGAGAGAGAACAAGGACTAAAGTGTAAAATGGTAGAGACTTTGGTTCAACACCATAATGAAATTGTGTTTCTTCTCCGCTCTTGCTAGCTCATGCTTCTGGAGTCCGGAGATATTTTTCTAGAGGCTTGATGGGATGCTCTGGGATGCCATCAAGCCTCTAGCCACCAACTTTTGCCCATCTCTAGGTATATCTCATTGAGAAGCCTTCACAAGCATTCTGACAAGTCCAACACCCAGTGTTCCTACCTAATGGTGAGGTCCCTGTCATAGAATTATCACAGTGCTTGATGCTGATGACTGTTTGTGAGCTTCTTCTCAACTGACCCTCTAATGCCAGGGACTATTGTATTTTCAATGCCTAGCATAGTTTTTTGTACACAGTAGGTACCCACTAAATGTTTACTGAGTTGAATTTCTGTGCAGGTGAAAGATTGACTGAATAATCACTTTCTAATACAACATGCTAAGGTCCTCTGCATGCAAACAATTGGTGAGCCACTAGGAAGTTAAAGTCAGTTTTTCCTTTCTTAGCAGAAGTTTCCCCCTTGAACTAAGATTTTTCCAAAGCTTAGCCTGGCCTCACTGTATCACAATGTAAACCCTACAATTTAAGAGTTGCCTGTTCCATTCTTTACTCAGGTTAAGTACTCAGATAAATCTCAGTTGCACTGAGAAATTTTGTCTGCGATTATGATTTTTATGATCATGATTATGATTTTTTAAGATTATAAATGTGGCCTATATTTTCATAAAGTCCCTTTTTTAAACTATTTTTCTTGTGGGTCATTTCTAGAACTCTTCAACACATCCACTTCAAGGGATACCCACAATTAACCACTGATAGTAGGAAAATGTCTTCTATATAAGTACATATATGTGTATGTATCATTTGCACATATTTAGTGAAAAATACATGAATTTCCTTAGACTTTCACTAGTAAGTTGGTATTGGAGTCACACTCTGACCATATGGCAGATGGCTTTGTGCTGTGTGTTATAGGAGAGGGCTTCTCAGGGAAGTCAGGAATGCCAAAATGAGATTCTGTCTTATTTTGTCATCGCTATTAGCATATCTCAAATTATTGTTCTTTTCATGTTTCCTACTAAATGGATTTATCTATTATCTAGTTTAAGATAAACTAACCTGTACAAAAAGACATGGCTTACCAAGGTTCCTGCAAACAAACTGCAGTTTGAAGATAATACTAATCACCAAAGCAAAGGAAAACTTTGAACTCTGTCAGCTGCATTATGGAGTTAAGGGAGAAATGACAATCTAATCATATCTGTCAAGAAACTGAGGAAAAAATAATTGGAAATTATCAGGGGACATTGGATATCTGGAATCACAACTGCTAATGAAAAAGCTAAGTTTTTACCAAAAAGGCATATGGAATCTTGAGATGATCAGCCACTGACAGAACATTAAAAGTATATAATTGAGAAGGTGCATAATCAAAAAGAGTTTGGATGCCCCTGGCCTATGTTTGCTTCCAAACATACTGTTTATTTCTTTTTGATCATTCTAATTGTAGAAAACTTAAAAATGAAAGAAAGCATCAAGGATAAGGAGGAGGTCAGTATTAGTATTTGGTGAGGATCCTCTTCCATCGTGACTAGTTCATATAAAATGTCCTTCATATGTGGAGGATGAGCCTAGAAGAAACCATGTTCCACTCTGAGTCCCACTGTTCAGCATCCAAGGAGACACATTAGGAATGTAACCATAACCCTGGGTTTGAATACCTGCCTAACAAATTTGGGATATGCTTCACTTTACATGAGAGTGTCCTCTAATCTCACCCCAGTTTATAGTGTGGAAGCCAAATATATTGTTGTTGTTGAGTAAAAAGAGATGGGTACAGTAGCTTATGCACTGTTCTAATTTTTAAACTAACTGGCCCATCTCAGCCATCAGTAATAAGGCTGAGGAGTTATGCTTAGGTTCCCCCAGACATCAGAATAGCTGCCCTGCTCTGGTTTGTAGTAATCCTTAGGAATTTGGAGTATGTGCAGGAAATGCCTTCCATTAGGTCCTGCAACTAGGAGGCCACCCTGGCTTATGTCAGTTCTGACATGGCTTTTATTACAGAAACCACTCTCAATTTCACACTCTGAAGCTTCTCTAGGAGTTTGTTCTTCATCCCACAGTGAAGCAGAGCTGGTATTTGAAATAATCTCATCACCATCAAAAATAACTTCTGACAATCTGACTTGAGGCAGAGTTTGGAATTCCATAGGTGTGCAGAATTTGCATTTCTATCTAAGATTAGATGCAGCATCTTCCCCAGCTTTCTACCTCCCCCAGATGGGGAACAAGATCTCTTCAAAACTTGGATGCCGTAGTCTACATCACAGGATTAGAGTCAAATCACTAGGTGCATCTAGCTATTTTACCAGGTCCTCACACTATGTCCCCACATAGTGCTCTACTGCCTTACGAAGTTGCCTAAGTTACCGTGTCACTTTTGGGGTGGTTGTGACCTTCCAAAATTGAACTGAGGAGTCTGTGAGATGAACAAGCAAATGGCCTCAGCAGACTTACTTTCCTAACATGCAGAGTTTGAACCAAGACATGGGTCTTCCTTCCTGCAGCTCCTGACTTCTTGGCTGCTGTATGACTTCATCTAATGCCTTATATGCATGAGCTAAAGAGGCTGTCTAATTTTAACACCTTCCCACTCAATAAGCTATGAAATTCAGTGATTCTGGTTCAGTCAACTGCCAACTTTATGGTCTTTCAGTAGCCAAAGTACCAACTAAGAGCCAAAGTACCAACTAAGAGTCTATGAACAGCAACAAAAATTTTTCAGTAAAATAATCCACTGGCAGAGAGTAAAACAGAGGGGCTCTATTTGTCAGTGGGGGTGAAAAGGAATGGAAGGAATATATCATGGTAGAATATGAATTGTTTAAGTCCTAAAAATGCAAAGCATAATCCCCTCTACTTCCTTTAGGCTACCACCTGTCCCCACAGTGTGGCAGTACCCTTGCCAAGGAAGCTCTTGATGGCGCCCATGCCCACCTCCTCTCCTCCCACTGCTGCTCCGTTGTTCCCCATACCTCAATGGTGTACTGCTCAAAGATGCGCAACTGCAGGAAGATGTCCAGCTTGATCTTCCGCTCATGGAACAGCTCCTCCATCTGTACCTGGGCATCATCCAGCTGTTGTAGGACTGACTCAATGTGGCTGATGGAGCTACTGTGTGGCGTTTTGTTGTTGGACACAGCCGAGTCCCTGTGGCAGAGTCGGGGGAGAAGAAGAAAAGGAGAGACCTTGCCATGTTAAAAGTGACAGAGGAGGAAGCGTCTTTCCTTATCCAAGCAAGGTGGATGTGAATCAGGTGAGTCATTCAGCCAACAGAAATTTATCAAACTCCTCCTGTTAGTCTGGCACTATCTGCTTAGTAGGGGAACCAAAAATATAAGCATTCTTTTTTGGGTTCATGATGCTTATTTCTAAGACTAACTGGTCCACCTTTCCTAGAAAGAACTGAAAAAAAGATCAAGTGAAATAACTTATGGTAAAGGGTTCTAGAAAGCATTAAATATCAGATAAATGGAATGGTTTCATACACATGTATAATCTAACATATATGGCTTTTAATATACACACATACATGTATTACAACACACAAGGGTAGACAAATTAAAGGCATATGAAAAACAAAAACCTTTCAAGTTTTACCCTACAGAATTGTTAAAATAAGATGACATAATGGCTGCAGAAATTAGTCATCCACTTTCAAATGCTATGTTAAAGTTGTGGGTTGGTATCTTTAAAAAGCTTTAAACTGTAGTTATGAAAGTATGGGATCTAGATCTGCAAAACTGGATTATTTCTCCACTCTGACACACACGGGCCAGTGGCCCTATGATTTCAAATGCCTTCCTTGCTATGTGAATTTAGTAACCCATGCTGTGTTCACCTTATAGTTTGTTGTTAAATAAGACAGTGCATGTGAACTGCGACCAGGAGTGTAGTGCTTGAATAATTATTAATCACTGCACTTGACAAAAGTTAAGTGTCACATTCAATTGAGGTACAGGCTCAAACTTGTAGAAGTTACAAGATGCTATGACAGTCAACAAAAGGTTTCAGAGAAGATGATACAGTGTAGATCTAAAATATCTCCCTGAAATCTCACATGTTAAAGGTAGGTTTTCAGGAAGTGATTGGATCATGACAGCTCTAACTTCGTTAGTGGATTAACCCATAGATGACATCATAATTTGATACCATTATTGAGAGGTAGCAGAGCAGAAGAGGGACTGTATATAGTCCCTAACCCCTTCTTTTAGAATCTCTTTCTCTCTGCTTCCTGACTGTCATGAGGTAAGCAGATTTCCCTACCATCGCCTTCTTTAATGATGTTTCTGCCTTGGCACAGGCCTAAAAGCAATGGAGCTAGTCAACCATGCACTAGAACCTCTGAAATCTTAAGCCAAAATAAAGCTTTCCTTCGTTGTTTTCTCAGGTATTTGATCACAGCTACAAAAAGCTAACACAAATGAGTTTTGATTTTGGAGTTAAAGAAATGAATAAACACAGTAAGGTAGATGGGAAGGGGGAGTATTCACTTAGCAGAGTGTAAGCTAAAGCAGTCGGGAATAGGAAATGTGCTGTAGAGAGCCAAGAGATAAAGATATTGGCATACTGAGAGAGATGGCGGGGGCTCTCCAAAGAGGTAAACTAGGAAATAAAGAAAACTATGGAATTTTAGTCCAGAATCTATAAGGTCCTGAGTAAGCTAGAGCCCTGCAACTTGAAATGAACTGGCATATTCATTATCTTGTGATTACCTTCATTTTTTTGTGTGGGATTACCTTCATTTATAATACAGTTTATGAAGTCAGGAGGACAATGAAAAACCATTGCTTTAGAATCATCTTATTAGCAATTGCTTTGAAAATTAGGTCCTTTGGGACTACACTTGTCTCAGAAACAATTTCACCTGAGTACACACTGTCCATTCCTGAAGACAGAATAAGGCCAATTTGTTAAGTACCTTTCCCTCTGTAATTTAGAGAGCTCCCAATATTCACCTCCTCACATGGAAGTGGATATCCTACCCCCATGATCACACAGACATTCTCAATCATAAAAAAAGAGATGTACTCATACTATCCATTCTGTACTCCTTGACAGCTTTCCTCTGGGGTGCAATGGGGGTCTGCCTATTTTCTGACTTTCTCCCAGACTTTCTGTCATGCAGCTTCCAGAAGAAAGAGAATAATTTCTACCATGTTTTATAGGATCCATGTCCACCACAATCACTAGGAATCACAGAGATAATATAAAAACTGCTTAAGGCATACCAGTGAAGAGTTAGAAGAACAGCAGAGATCTAAAGAAGATGTGTTTCTGAGGGGTATGTGTGGGTGTGTGTGTGCACACACGCATCTCACCAATGTTTACTAAGTACTGCTTGCTTATTTTCTTTTCATGAGCTTTGATGTCAGGGAGGGAAGCCTAAGCTAGAGTCAGGCCAGTGGAGAAATGAACATCACTGGTAGCTCTGGGTCACACACCTATGCTATTCATTAAAAGCTGTGGAACTTGTAAACAAGCAACACTTACATCATTGCCTTTGCTATCACCTAGTAGCCCTTAGCCCCTCAGCATTGTGCAAGGCTGGCAGTTATTAAAGTATGGTACCTGGCATCTCCAAAGGACCACGTCCACAGAAAGCAAAGCCAGCCAAGCTTGTGAAAAGTATTTGAAGAAAGAATACAAAGTTATCACAAAATTCTAGAGCTCACAGAGCTCCTATAGCAAACCCTTTAATTACACATAGGAGCCCAGCTGAGGCCCAGAGAGGTCAAATGACTGCCCACTATTTGTAATCAGTAAATAACAGTGGAGTTTTCAAGGTAAGCAGACAAAGCTGTCATGCATTATATATTCATGAAGATGAACTGAGAAAAGAAGGGAAAGAGCCCATCTTGTTAGTATGCAACAGGAGAATTCGGAATACCTCATGTGCATGTTTAGGATAGAAATTATTAATTTCCAAAAGAAAAACATGCCAGAGCCTTCTAAATGCAATTTCTCATTGTTTATTTAATTGGACAACTGATATGGAGGGAAAAGAATTCCCTTCCAATTCAAGAAATTCCCCCCGGTCCCAGCATTGGTCTGAGACTCGCTGAAGAAATTATTTCTGTACGCAGCTGGCAGAGCTCCCAGCAGTGATTTCTGGGTAGGACTGAAACCCTGAGGGCAGGTATCATTAGCGCCATCAAATCCTATTTACATAGCACCTGGGCATGTGGCTGGTTGAAGTTTTGCCCAAGGCCTTGTGACATTTCATCTGAGTAGCCAGTGACCCTGCCCTGATAGGGGCAGGGGCAGGATGCCAACAGAAAGAGACAATGGTGTGGGGGCTTTTGACAGGATTTTCATTAAGTGTGTTTGGGTTATGTCTGTAGCGGTCTAGGTATACAAGTTTAGGTAAAAAAAGAGAAATTTGGTTTTTTCTTCCCCTTGGGCAGCAAGAGATGTAGAAGGATCTTAAGTGAGTAATACAGAGCTGGGAAGACCACAAATTCTCTATATCCTCAGGGGGCCAAAGCCAATCATCAGCAAAAGTGACTAGAAGTGCACTGAAGCTCACAGTTCAGCCCAAGATCAGATGTCAAATAACACTAAAAATGCCTGTTTCTCCACATGGTCAAATGTGTCATGATTTTTAGTGAATTATAATTTTCACTGAGTTTACTTTTTGTATTTATGTTACTTGCTGATTGTCAAATACCATCTAAAGTGATAAATGATGTTCTGAGTCACAAAGCTTTCTCATTTACTATTTTAGTCTGAACTCAAGTTGCATGTGGTGCAGGCATTTGTGTGCTGACAGATGAAGAAACTGAAGCTCACACAAGACCACAAAGCAGGCTGGGGCCGAGTGAAGACTGGGACATGACTTATCTCGTGTCCAGCCCGAGGCACTTCCCGCTGGAAACCACTGCCCATGCTGACCTGGCCTCGGTGGGCTCCCCCAGGGAGGGAGGCGCTGACCTGAGCTGCTGGATAAGGTCTTCGCCTTCCTTGATGACATTGAGTGTGGCATCCAGGGTGGCAGTCTGCTGTTGCTGGAACTGCTTGATCAGTTCCTGGACCGCATCCACAGAGTCTGCACAGACATCCTCCAGCATCTCCTTCTGGAGGTCTTCCATCCATGTCCACAACTGTGGGGGAGAGAGCAGAGTCTCCACTCAGGGCACATGGGGAAGGCCAGGGCTGAGTGAAGATGACAGTGCTGGGCTGAGTCTCCTATCTACTCTCACCAGTCAGTGCAGGTCAGACCGGCTTCCTCAGCACACCCACGGTGTCTGGGGTCTGTGCACAGTGTGGGTTGGGTTGTTTACAGATGTATATCTGTCACCATCCTTGCCAAGATTACTCCATTAGCATTGGTATTCCCTAAGGACAAGGACCACCTATCATTCTGGGAAATTTATAGTTGTCTAACAGGAAACAGATCTCCCACCTTTGAAAGACCAGAAAGAACAGGGACTAGAATGAGAAACTATTATCTTTCAGAAGAGGAAGGTGCTGCATGTTTCCCAGAAGCTAGACATTGATTCCTAGAAATTTTTCATATTACAAATATGCAAAAAGGAATATGTTGCTTTATAAGAACCAAATGAAGATTAAACATAATCTATAATGTACTAATTTTTCTATTTTCAGGACTGCTAAATGGCTTAGAAAGTAGAACACTAAAAGCAAGGCTTATCTTAATTTCAGTCAAAGTATAGAGCCAGGTAACATGGCCCAGCTTATAATCCTAGCTGCTTTGACAAGTGAGACAGAATGATTGCATATATAAGGCCAGACTTGACAACTTAACATGACTCTGTCTAAAGAAATAAAAAATTTAAAAAGTGTTGGAAAGTGTGTTATATACATGCACCAATTCATCATGAGGAATGTATCCATTGTACACTACAAACATGCACCAATATAAAGTTTTTTTAAAAGGCTGGGGATAGACAATGGTATCTCAGTTCATGAACTTAGTTCTTTCCATGATTCTGGTTGCAACCAACTTGTAAGCATAGTACATCCAAGGATAGTGTATCCCCAACCCTTTTAAAACAAGTTTTATTAGCACATGTTTTTATTAGTACATGTAATTATGTTTTATTAGTATAAGTTTTTATTAGTACATGTAATTATAATATATAATTACATTCACTATGGTGAGTTAGTACATGCATGCAACACATCTTCCAACCCTTTTTAAAAAATATTTTTTTTGGAGACAGTATCTTGTTAAATTGTCAAGTTGGCTGCTAACTTGCAAACTTGCATAGTCAATGCTTATAATTCAGCTGCAACCAGAATCATGGAAAGAATTAAGTTTGTGAACCAAGGCATCACTGCAGCTCAGTGGTAGCATATCTCTGAGTTTGATCCTCAGTCAACACACAAAAATAGTATAAGATATTTCCATATGACACTCAAGATGGTGAAATACACCCAGAGTACTATTACTGGTTAAAAGCTAAACATACTGTTTCCAACAAAATGGATACTGGAGATGATGAGAGGTTGAACTAAATTACTGAAAACTCATTTACTAAGAGCTCCTCTATAGAATGAAAATAGGTCTCTAGTGGCTTGCAACAGGCTCCATTTTTGACTACTGCTACTGAGTATATTGATAAATGATGGAAGGGAAAATGAGTGTGGTGCTTACTTTGAAAACTGTAGTTTTCACCTTGCTGAAAGGAAAGATAAACTCAAGATTATTCCGTGGAGCAGGGCTGGGGTGGGGTGGGTGGGGGATGCGACAGTAGAGACAGCAAATTGATAGGCAGAAGGAGTAACAAACTGTAGGAATGACTTTGACACCAAGATATCCAAAATTCAGAGTTTAACGCCAATTTGAGAATAACTGTGACACCAACTTAAAGTAATATTTAAAACCTGGAAAGCTTGAGCAGAGGGTCACTTGAAATCTCACATGACCATGTGTACATTGTCACCACTTGATGGGAGTAAAGGTAAACTGCAAGCTTATGATTTTAAATGAGCACCTGTGAGGCTTCATACTATACAAAAAGCAGAGTAGACAGAACCAGTGTGCTACAATCACAGAGACTGGTCAGTATCCCGTTCCTTAAACTGTATCTTTCTCATCATCTGAATGTCTTATAGATCTGCTCTGCAGGTGCCCATCTGATTTAATCCTGACAAGTATGTTTAGATTGCTTTGAAGAGTCCAGATTAGAGAGAAAAATCTATGACTAATTTATGTAATATTAAGAAGCCAATGAGACCTAGTCAGAATGAGTTCTTGCTTTAAGCTTCCATGAAGCCAATGATTGCCAGAACTAATTAGGTAAAATCATAGCAGCAATATCCTATGTGCTTTTTCCTGCAGTCCTCCATTTTGGCTTCTCTCCCATTAAATCCTCTTTACTCTCCACCTCTTTATAGCATAACAGGTCAGCACTGCACGTTGGTTACCCACCTGGTGCCCCAGAAAGAATCCTGTGTTCAGGCACTACCAGACCTTCTCTTCTGGGTCTCAGTGGACCTGAACTTGAGGCCCCATCTTTCAGGGCCCAGTTTCCTACTTGGCAATGTCTACTTGGTCAATACTTGGTGAATTCTTTCTCTCAGAATACATATGGCTATGGTGCAAAACACTAACACAGCAAAGAACTGTCCCAATTTAAGAATTTCTAGAAACTTAGCATAGTAGAATGCCCTACCTAAGGTTAGTGCTAGTAGTGAAATGTATCGAGAGGTCAGGAAGAGCCAGCCCAAGCCACTGTCCTGCCTGTGTAGCAGGCAGTAGGTAAAAAAGAGCAGCTAAAGAAGAACAGGAGGGAAGGGGACAAACAATGAAGGGAGACAGTAGGAGTTTCACAGAAATAGTGGGGTTTATGGATAAGGTTTAGCAAAGAGGTCATTTTATTTCATCATTTTCTCCTGCAGATTGGCTGTTGCATTTACACATGCTGGCTGCCACTGAGCTGGTGCAACTGACTGACCCTTAAAGATGCTGAAAGGAGCTCTACAGGGTAAACTCCCTCTCTCATTTTGAAGAGATTGTTTTTCTTTGGCATTGAACACCACTTTTATTTCTTAAATAAATATCACGACAGTCTGGTAACTGATATAGAGGATAGAGAGAGCAGTTCTGTCCTTAAGGCTGTCATTGATTTTGAAAACTTTGTTAGTTTTGGTTCTGGAGTAGGTAGATGGGGAAATGTGTGCCTATGTGTTTGTGGTATGGGTGTGTGTGTGTGTGTGTGTGTGTGTGTATGTACCTACAAGCTGGAAAATGGTATGGCCGAAGGATTCCACAGTGAGAAACAAACAAAAGGGGGCATTTAATTGTCTAATTAAGAACTGATGATGGTTAATTTGCCTACATCCCTTAATTTGACTCTTGTATTCTTATTACAAAACTATCTAAAAACGGGTATTTTGAGAGCTCGGGAACTGTAACATTTCCATGGAAACATAGCAAGGAAAGCAAATTCTGTCTGGGCAATCTGTCAAACAGATGACACATTCCACAAATGCTTTGTTCCTGTATAAAGAGAGTGAGGACTTGATCAACTCTTCTCCCTGACACCTTCTTAGCTTGCAGGCCAATGAAAAGCCAGTTGTCCTTTTGGCCACAGGTAAAAATGAGACATTTCAAATATAAATAGCACAATCTTTGCTAACAGTGGATGGAAGCACAGAGCAATCTGAATACATGTTTATCATCTCTCTTTTATCAACTAGTTCTCTTAATTAGAGGTAAGAAGTTTTGTTCTTGAGTGGCTAGAGGTATAGTGCATAGTAGAGCACTTGCCTAGCATGAGCAAGGCCTGGATTCTAAACCCAGCACTCTGAATAATAAACGGGTTTGGATTCTGAAAGATAACATTAAGGATTGTTCCTGATCGCAACTTAAAAATATCATTGAAGAAAACTTGTAAAATATAAAAATCTTTTTAATAGGATCCACAGCATTCTTAACATTGCTGCATTTAATTCTAGTCTTTATTTTGTGCACGTGATCAAAATTGTGGTCATAGCTGAATATGTGGTTTTATGTATAGGTCATTCTTGTCATTAATGATCTTTGGTGACTCCTAACGACTGTAATATTTCACTATCTAGATGCACTGTGATTTGATTAACAAATCACTCACTGTGGAACATTTAGATTGTCTCTAATTATTAAAGATAATGAATAATACTGCAATGAAATGATTAGATGGTTCCAACTCTCTCTACCTGCAAGGCTGCAAAGAATTCACAGAGCAGGACCAATAGGATCAAGCAGACTCTTTAATCTACAGAAGAAATGAACCTAGAGATTATCTTTATTCACATCTTTCTTCTGTTTCTTCTCTGATCCTGATTAGATAAAATCTTCTGATGTGGAAAGTGGGCAAAATAAAATTATGAACTTCAGTCCAAGGAGTCACAGAAAGTCTAGATTAAATCATTTATGGAGATATTCATTCTCAGAAATCTCCTATAAAGGGGGCTATTATTTCATGAAAATTACATCCTATGATGATATTCTGTTATATGTTGGCATTAAGGTAAAAACTCAGCAAATCATTTTAGGAAGGAAGAAAAAGATAAATGAAGTAAAGAAGGAAGGACCACACCAAAATCAAGCAGAAAGAATCCTTAACAATATTTACCAGCAAAACTCAAGGTCACTTTACCAACACTGAGCAGATTTTCCCTTCCCTTTACTTTTATTCATTGTGAAAGGAAAAATAGAGCGGATCGCTAGTACTGTTTTAAATAAAAAGCCAGCAAGCTTCATATAAAGTCAAGAAGAAGGAGTTCACATTAATGGCCCTACCATTGAACAGAATCCACACTTAGCAAAGTCTGAAAAGTATGAAGTCTTGAGAAACGTTAAGTAGAATATGGAAAAACCAGACCCCAGGAGTTTTTCACTAGAGTACCAAAGGATGCCTATTTCTGTTACCTAATAATCCACTCTGTCTGCTAAGCAGGTCCGAGGAAAAGTTTCTATTGGTGATTAAGACTACCCACCAACACCCTTTATTTTCATTGTCCACAGAATCAAAGCCAAAAAACTAGAATGGATGAAAGATGTAGTGGAATGGGCCTTTCCCTCTCCTTTCCCCTCACCTTATTTTTTTGTAGGAGAGATTACTAGCTTCCTATTGCCAAAGAAGCCTAGCAACACTTCACATTTTGCAGTCAAGATCTACCACTCCATGAAGTCTCTGTAAAGAGGAGGAAGAAAAGAAAGAGGAAGAGACACAGAGCAAACAAGAACAGAATAAGGGTAGCAGTTATGAGTATGAGTGTGAGGTTGAGTATCCCTGATGTGAAATCTGAAATCCAAAATACTCTAAAAATCTGAAACCCTCTGAAATATCATTTTAGATTTTGTATTTTAACATTAGATGTTCAATCTGTATTTAGGAAGCTGGGTGAAATTTCAGCAGACAAACTCTATAATCATAGAAAAGTTGTTTCTTAAATATTTCCCATTTGAAAATATATTTAATAAAATCTGTATCAATAAGATTATCATGAAGATTACAGAAATGTTATATGTTAAGTATCTGACAAATAACAGGTACCTAATTTTTTAAATAGTCACCTGATATTTACTGAGTAGTTACAATCTATATAAGTCTATACTACTTCAGGTTTTTTATTAATTTATTATTTTTATTACTATTATTAATAGCAAATAAAGAAAGAGACAAAAAGAAATCAATCTTGAGTTCACAGTAGAATTACCAGGGACCTTAGGGGCATCAAGACCACTTGCATCATTTTGTCCATGAGGAACCCAGATCTGGGACATAGTGACTCACATAAATTCATATAGTTTTTTGGCAACCATTGGACTAGAATTCCAGAATCCCAGCCACACATATAGAAGGTGGGACATGTATCCAGAGAAGATTCCTGGAAGCTGGTGCCATACTTTTGGGAGTGTTACTCTCACAGATAGAGACCTTATTCTCCCCCCTCCCCAGCCAGCACCCCCAGCCCTTATGAACAGCATGACTCCTGTTCATTCATGCTCATAATTAAAAAGGAATACACATGCGTTTAGTTTCTGAGAACATCATTAAGAATGAGCGAGCCACAAGCAAGCAGACAACAAGGCAGGAAGCCCTGGATTAAAGTTAATCCTCTTGCTCTACAGACACTCATCAGAGAGCAGCTGCAGGTCCCAAGGAGAGGAAGCAGAGCCAGCTTCCAGGAGCTCACCAGGTCTTCATCTGCCTGGGAAATCTAGTTTAGAAAGATTATCTTTTCTTGTTTTTCTCTGATAGGTGCTGCAATGATTCATCTCTGTTTCTGCAAACTGTCAGAAAAGCCTGTAAAGTAGTAACAGCCAGGCTTCTTAATGGATTCCCAATATCAAAAATCAACATAATTAAGTAGGGTTAATTTTTTTCCCAGGCAGCAATCAAACTTTAATTAATACTCTATTAAAATGAATTCCTGGGGAGAACACAAGCACGCAGCCATGTACTGAATTCATCTGTCAAGGGTGTTATTGAGGAAGGTGCTAAGTGGGCCTCTTTCCTGGACACTTACTCAATTTCAGAGTACCCCCTGTTAATTAGAGCTGAAAAGCAATCACAGGCTTGGCCCCTCCTCCTTTCCAGAGGGTCCTTCTGCCCTGCCAGCCACTTAATGTAATCTGCCCTCCCCTTCTCTGTTTCTGCTCAGTGAATGATTTTGTCTGGTATTCAAGCCCCGCTGGCTTCTTCCTGCATGGAGTACACCTCAGTCTTCCTTCCTTCACTGGTTTTCACCTACATGAAAGTAAGGTGAGCCCTAACTTTAAGCCCACTGCCTCAGACCTCAGGAAGAAGACCAAATCCTCTGGTTAAAAATCAATAAAGTAAAATCACACAACACACATAGGAACTCTCTATGCTCCTTGTTGGTGGCAAATGTCTCTGACCAAAGTTCTGTGGAATTGATTTCTGACACGTAGCAGCCAACCAGGAGAAATGGGGAATGGTGTGCAGCCCTCTTGTATTTCTTCTTGCAGCAATTATTTCTATACCAGGGAGCCCCAAATTTCTCTACATACTAAATACTCCAGCAGACCCTAGAAACCACCTGTTTCCAAAGTCTCATACCTCTCTATAGATAAGGGCATGGAATTTTGCCCCATTTCATACAGTCCTAAACACAGGTTACCAGGAGCAAACTGTTAATTTGATCAATATCCGTGAAGACTAACTCCCAGCCCCCCAGAACCCTGGTTGAACCCTGGACCGCCTTACTAGGAAGCTACCCCCTCTGCCCTTACCTCTTTGGTGTGTGTGTGGAAGGAGACGGACATGTCTAGGAGAAGCTTCCTCTGCTCCACCCTGCGCACGAAGTCCTGTATGCGCACCTCCAGGTGTCGAGCTGCCTTGTAGATCTCCTCTGGGTCACATTCCCCGGTCTGAGCCAACTGCTCCGCTGCTTCTAGGAGTTTGTCTGCATTGGTGTACGTATTCTGCCAGCAACAACAGTGAGACAAAGTCAACTTGCAGTCAGGAAGCGAGCTTCGTGCCTTCCTACAGCCCACCCTGGGGCTCCCCGGGCGAGCTGGAATGGAGGGGCGGAGTGGCGGAGGCGCAGAGCTGTCAGCTTTCTGATCTGGCACCGAGGTGCTGTGCACGGATCTGGCTCTCCGCCTTGCAGCAGACAAGCATCCGGGCTGCTCATACACGGGGGCACGAGTTAGGAGCGTCACTTGCCTCTGGGGCTTCTCAGAGGTGCAGCGCTCCTGGAAGGAGGCAGAAAGACCTGCGAGAACCTCCATGCCCCTTTGGCTGGTCCCTTATTCCCCACCTTCAGGGTTCCATCCTTGCCCTCACATCTCAGGCTTGTAAGGCTGGAATTGGAAATAGCGCATCCACAACGACAGCGTGTGTGTCCAACAAGAATACCACAGAAACACTAACTTGCTTGCTTTGCCTTTTCCCCAGGGTCCCGCAACTGCGGGTGTTTATCTTTTTTTAGAACAGAGCTATCACTTTGGAGGGGAAGGGATAGCAACTCTAAGCAGCTGACTGGAGGTGGTGACCACAGCAGGTTATTCCTCGTGCCTGTTTAAGACTGAATGTGAATAGGAACTTGAGAGCTGAGGGAAATCTGTTGATTTTGCTTATGACACGATGGCATTAAATGCACATTCATGTACACACACACACTTCCCCAGACCCTATCTGTACACAGTGTGGTATTCTCCAAGGCATTTCAAAAGGCAACTGACTTGCATTATTCCTTAGGGTAGAAGTCAGGATACTAGTTATTACATAATACGTATATAACTTTCCCTCAGTAGGTTTATTTTTTTAAAAAAAATCTTCTGACACATCCTAAAGTGGAACTAGTGAGTCAGGTATGCATGTATTTCTCGGCATCCCTCCAGGTAACACACTGCTCCGCAGACTGGGAGATGGGCGCTCGCTGCGGACAGTGTGAATCTGGAAGCTGAGGCTGTCAGTGTCAAACACAGAGTAAACAGGGAACCGATCTAGATTTATGAACAATGGCTGTGAGGCTTTGCTTTGTCCATGGAGACATAGCTTCCACATCTTCGTGGGATACTTTGGAATCAGCTGAAGATCCTGATGCTATGGGATGAACTGTGTACACCTCCCCATTCATGTTAAACTCTTGACTCCCAATGTCTCAGGCTGTGGCCTAACTGGGAAATGTGATCATTTCAGATGTGATCAAGTTACTCTGAAATCAAGTCATCTGGAAGAAAGTGAGCCTCTCATCCAGTGTGCCTCGTGTCTTTATTAAAGAACACTATGCAGAGACTTTCGCACAGGGAGAACACCACTCAAAGAGGAAGACACAGCCTGGGGATGTCTCCCAGAAGGCCAGAGAAAGAGAGAAGAGAACGGAAATGTCTCCCTCATTCTCCCTGGAAAAAAGCAACACCTGCCCACACCTTGGTCTTTCTTGAACTTCTTTCCTCCACAACTATAGGAAAATAAATTCCTGTTGTTTATGTAACACAGACTGCGGGTCTTTGTCATGTAGCACTAGGAAACTAACACACTGGTGTTGACCCTTCCAGAAACTATGGTTCAGCTTCTGGGCTGTATGGACACAGAGTGTGAAACTGGGTAAGCATGACTGGTAAACTGAGTCAACCTGACTAAAATTGGAGAGTGGCAGGAAATCAGGCTGAAAAAAGCAGGGAAGAGCTGGATGACAGATTTTATACAGAGAAAGAGATGATACAAACAGGTGGGAGGGCAACAGGTTCTGCATGTCCACCTGACATCTACTTTCACCTGACATCTACTTTCTCCTTCAGCTTCAACTCACATCATCCTCACTGAAAGCAGCCTATTAAACTGCTTATATTTCTAGATACTCATACTCTTGCTTACATGCCTTTGCACACAGTCTTTCTTCTGCATGGGATGCCCTTTCCTTCACTTTTCTACTTGATCAACTCTTATTCACCTTTTAAGACTCAGGCTAGGTGTCACTTCCTCAAGGAAGTCTATTCTTCTATCCTCTCTGCCCCAGGCCTGGTACAGGTATTCTTTGGGTTTGTGGAATGATTCCTTCCTTGGTACTTGCCATATCCTAGTGCAAAACTTGACTCTCATATGCCTAGGGGCAGATCATGTCTGTCATCTCTTTTCTTTAGTGCCTAGCACCAAGCAAGTGCTCCATAAATATTTAGTTGATGAATTAATAAATGTTACATCAATCCCAATATTCAACACTTGGTCCTCATCAATTACTTGGTATAAGACTTTATATGTAGAATGCACGTGTAATTGTGTATTCCTGTTTGGTTTCCTCTGTGTCCTGGAACAACCTTAAAATAAGAAAATAAGAATGTTTAGAGAATATAGACTAAAATATTACCAAAAGGGTACACTGAGCCCTATCAGTGCTCTCAAACTTGGGCAAGGATCACAACAGACTTATGCTAACCTTCTGACCAAATAAACTACTGCCCGAGTGCCCGAGTTGACCTCATTCTGAGTACAGCTCTGAGGCATTCATGGTTTCCCAGCCTTCTGGCCTCTGCCTTGGGTCACATCCTATTGTTATTTCCTAATTCATTCCAAAAATGGGTTTTGAGAACTGACCCCTCAGCCACTGGGGCTTTCAGATAGGACTTGTAGTTGCCAGGGTCCCTGAGTCAGAGAGGTGGGCCACAGAGATAGCTGTATTTTCTGTTATTCCTTCCCCAACCATTTTATCCCTATATCGACCAGGTGATTACCCTAAATAATTTAGCTCTGAGGTCTAACTTCAATCCCTGTTGCAGTCTTGGCCCATTACTTTTTCCTCCCCAGGGAAGAAACAAAACATTGTAGGATACTTTGTTTTTAAGAATTCCACCTGTAGGGAGCAGGGTTTTTAAAGGCAAGGTGTGGGATAGCAAGTGAATAAAAGCACTCCTGGAGTCAAAAGTCAGCTTTCCTCGGTCACACAATTATCAACTTGGCTCTATGGCCTGGATATGAAGAAGGACAAGGCCTAGAAGTCACTTTTCTTATTCAAAAGAGGCAGTGTCGACTGGAGAGCAGGATCAGGAGAGAGCTCCCTTATAATATTTATTTGTCAAGGCCAGCCTGGCTGGAACCAACATGTAGTGAGAGAGGAACAGGAGAAGCACGTGCAATGGATTTCAGGGGAAGGTAACACAGGAGAAGGGAGTTGAGGAGGCTCGGGCACTTCGTGAGGCAGACTTATCTCTGGCTCTCGATGTGAATGAACTGTAGCAGTCAAGATCAGTCCAAAACTTTATATTTGAAGAGTAGTTTATTGTTGGCAAATAAAATCTCTTTCATATACCTTCTTTACCCTCTCTGGGACAGATCTGCAGGAGATCCATCTGTTTGTGAGAAAACTGAGATTGGAAAAGAAGCCACCTGAAAGGATTAGCGATAACATCACCGAGCACTCAGACAAGAGTAGTAAGAGTACCTGTTCCCACAGGTCTGCTTGAAAAGCCCATGATTCATGGGACATTGGGCTGAGTAATTAGAAGCAGTGGTAAATAACATCCCTGGGCTAGTGTGGAGAACATAGGGGCTGGGGTTTGTTTTTAATCACTGAAAGCTCTGAAAGGTTCACCATCACTGCCTCAGGTTAAGCACTGTTCTGCTCTTGCCTAACAAAGTTTAAGAAAAGACCTAAAGGAATCAAACTTTCCCCAAACTTAACTGTGTTCCAAAAAGCTTAAGAATACTTATAAAAATACAGAGATACATAACTAAAATTTTATATAAGTAAAATTCACAATGTTTTGTATCTAATAAAAATCATCAAATATACAAAAAAAAACCATCTAAAAAATATAACCTATGAAGAAGGGAAAACTTACTCAACTAAAACTGAACTGGAATTGACATATGTTAAAAATAGCAGACAAGGATTAAAAATGGTTACTATGTCTGCACTTCATAAATTCAAAAAGTAAAGGAAAAGATTTTTTTAAAAAAGGTTGGCATTTGTTTTTTTGTTTTTGAGACAGAGGTTCCCTATATAGTGCAGGCTGGGCTTGATCTCACTTGAGCTCCAGCTGGCCTTGAACAGCAAACCTCCTGCCTCAGTCTCTCGAGTGCTGGGGTTAAAGGCATTTGCCAATGCACTTAGCAAGAAAGTTTGCATTTTTAAAGATGATATAGTGAACCATGTTAACAGCATGTAAGACATTATAGAAGAAAAAGTTATCAAGCTTGAAAACAACAATAGAAATTATTCAAACTGAAATGCTGAAAGAATAAAGAATTTTAAAAACTAAAGCACTGATAAGCTGTGTAACAATTTTAAGTATGCCAATGTCCATGTAATTGAAATCCTAGTGAAGGGAGAGGAATGTAAAAGTTATTTGAAGAAATAATGACTAAAAAGTCTCCAAATTTAGCAAACACTATAAATCTACAGATCTTAGAAATTCAACAAAAACTCAACAAAGAACCATAAAGAAAATTATGCCAAGGCACATAAAAACCAAGTCAAGTGCAAGTAAAAAGAAATACAGACACACGCACACACAAATCTTAACAGTAGCCAGAGGAAGGGCCATAGCATGGTAGTAGAGCACTAGCCTATCATATATGAGAGCATGGGTTTGATCCCAAACAACGGGTGGAAAAACAACCAAAGAGAAAAAGACATACTACATACAGAGGAATAAAGATAAGGGTGATGGCAGACTTTTTTTAAAATCATAAAACAAAACATAAAAACAGTGGAGCAACATCTTTTTTTTTCAAATGGGTACCAGACCATTCCCTCTACTGCTTATGTTAACTTGAGATGATTTTTTTTATTCACAATCAAAATAGTCCCATTAAGAGTACAGAATATGTTTGTATTATTTGTTTGTTTGCTTTTGAGACAGGGTCTCACTATGTAGTTTAGGCTGGCCTTGCACTACAAAGCCCAGGCTGGCTTTGAACTCATACTGATTCTCTTGCCTCAACCTCCACAGTTATATCATCTTATAAAATACATATTAAAGGAAAAGCATGATTTGATCCTTCATATAATTCTCACTACATTAGTTGAATACAATTGACATCTTTATCAATTTTAATATTTCTTTTATAAATATGGTATAAAGTTCAATTTTTATAACAGTTTAATCTTTCAATATCATTTTGACATTTCTATTTAAAGAGCATATGCTTTTTTATATTTATTTCTTCCAATTAAAAAATTTTAACAGTATTTATTTTTAAATTTTTATTTTAATATGTGCATATGTTTTAGTATGAGGAGAGATCTCGTAAAAGTAAGAAATAAACCTCTCAAAACTAGAATTCTATGAAGTATATCATTGGAAGACTCTCATTCCATATGTAAAGTGGTATCACTTATAGATGACTATCATAAGTTAAAATACTATGAACTCTAAAGCAACCACTGAAATAACAAAGAGTTACAGCTAATAAGCAAACTAAGGCTATCAAATGGAATCATAAAGGTATACTCAATTAATCTAGAGAAGACAGAAAAAAGGAGTGGAAGAACAAAGAACAGATGAAACAAATGGAAAAATCAACAAGATGAGAGATTTAAACCTAACTATACCAATAATCACATTAAATACAACGTCAAAAAAACAATAAATAGAAAGTATAGATTATTAGACTGGGAAAAAACCAAGTCCAGGCTCTATGGTGTCTATGATGAGCACATTTTACTTTGAATACAAAGTTATAAGCAGGTTTAAAGTTAACAATAGAAACAGAGATATCATGATAATACTAATCAAAATAAAGTTAGGTGGTTTCATTAATCAGATATAATAGATTTGGGAGCAAATAACATTAGAGAGAAAAGGGGAATCATTTCTTAATGTTCAAGGGTCAATTCATCAAGAGGATATAACTCCAAACATTCATGTGACTAATAACAGAAATTCAGACTCTGTAAGCAAAAATTGATAAGCCTGCATGGAGAGAGATAAATTCATAATTAGAGGCCATGATTTTAGAAACCTCTCTCAACAATTAATAGCATGAGTATATAGAAAGTATTAAGGATACAGATATGAACAGTCACAACCAATTAGAGCTAACTGACATAGAAAACTCCACTCAACAAGAGCAGAGAGCTATTTCTTTTCAAGGGCACAGAGGATATTTACCAAAATAAACCATATTTTGGACCATAATATCAGATTGACAGGAATGAAGTCAAACAAACTATGTTTTTAACTGTAATATAATTAAATTAGAAATCAATACTAGAAATATCGCTAGGAAATCCCCAAATCACTGGAACCTAACACATGTCAAAGAAGGCAGTGTCAATTAACTAGGTGCCTATAATACACTAGGCATCATATTAGGCTTTCTGTCTACATTATCTCCAAACTCTGGGGTCAAGCATGAGCTAGGTATTATTAATTTCATCTGACAAATGAGAACACTGAGGCTCAGAGAGTTAAAGTAACTTATTTAAAGAATATTACATAACTAGAAAATGGATAGATGTGCCTCTTGAAGTACTTTTCTTTGAATCACACATTCTCTCAAAATGCAGTATAAAATCTTTCCTCCCTCTAATACTTTGCAATACACTTACTTGTATGTCTTTAATTTTAAAATTATGACCATTGTTTACTCTCTTACAGCTACATTTTGTTGTTTTAAAACATACTTTGAATACATATAAGTGAAAAGGGCCTTATCTCACTCATCTTTTCTTTCTCAACTATTCATCAATGTAGGTACTGAGCACAGTGCTCTCCTGAATACTCTCATTGCGGCCACTTGTCACCAAGGGAGCTTCAGAATGGATACCGCCATTATAATGCAGGTACTCTTCAGTTTAAAAATAGACAGTAAGCTGGATGTGGTGGTATATGCCTGTAATCCCAGAACTTGGGAAACTGAGGCAGTAGGATCATTATGAGTTCAAGACTAGCCTAAACTACATAGCAAAACCCTGTCTCTAAAAAAAAAAAAAAAAAAAAAAAAAAGACAAAGACAGTGATCCAAACATTCTATTGTAAGTCACATTTTCCAGTTCCATTTAACACTGGAAAAATGTTTGCTATGTAAATGTAAATGAGGTTACTGGGATAAAATAAATCAGTTGAGCACATAATGTATTTAAAATATAGTATAGATATAGCATCTCATCTAAAATCATAGGACATAGGATAATGGTGGTGAACCTACGACACAAGTGCCACAGGGGGCCATTTGTATCACTGAAAGCTAAAAGGTTCACCATCACTGATACAGGAAAACACTTCTCAGTTTTCACTTGGGATCATCAAGTACACAGGTCTCCTCCATCCACTGGCTCTTGCTGGGGAAGAAAGAATAGACTCTGATAATGGCAAAGTGGTTTATGGTGGGGAACAGAGGAAGGAAAGGAGGACACTACTCTTGGATACCAGTCATGGACACACCATATCACATCTGCTGCAAGAACACCATCTTCCTATGTGCTCTGAATAACACAACAAACAGTAGTTCCTTTAATTAGAGCAACTTATATGTATAAACAAAGGATATCTAATGAGGAATTTTAGCCAGATGCTGTCCACCTGGAGACTCTCTGTAAATCTATAATTGGGATTGATATAAAAACTATCAGATGGCAGATTCCAATACCTCCCAACACAAATCCCTGGGAACCTAAATGCTGACTTTATCAGATTTATTTACACAATCATCACCCTTCCTGTTCTCACATACATCTCTATTTGCTGGAGAATGTTTTCTTCTTTACATCTAAAATGCATGTTTTCCTACGAAATGGTGTTTTCAGAACTTTACATTTTAAAAGTTTTATTTTCTTATAAACTATCTTAGTCTGTTTTTGCTACTATAACAGAAATACCCAGGACTAGGTAGATTATAATGAACATCTTGGCTCACAATTCTGGAGGCAGGACAGTCTAAGATTTGGGGTGATGGCATCTGGTAAGGGCCTTCCTGTTATATCATCCCATAGCAGAAGGTAGAAGGGCCAAGAGAGAGCCAAACTTGCCCTTTTATATCGACATCAATCCCATCCATGAGGGTAAAGCCTATTATACCCCAATCACCTCTTAAATGTCCCATTGCTTAATACAATGGCAACTGAATTTTAACATGAATTTTGAAGGGAACAAGTATTCAAACCATAAACTAACTTTGAGTTATTAAGAATATATTTAGATCTATAAGATTTGAGGGAAGAATAACAGTTGATCTTTACTGGGGAGATCTGAATCTCTCTCTCTCTCTCTCTCCCCCTTCCTCTCTCCATTTCTCTTGAGATTAAATCTAAGGCTTTATACATGCTAGCTAAAGACGATTACTGAGCTACATCATTAGCCCTGTTCTCTCTTTAGCTCTCTTGGGACTGGCAATTGAACCCAAGGTCTCTACACCAATTTAAATGCCCAGCCATTTTATTTTTAAATTTGAGATTGGGTCTTGCTAGCTCACTGCTAAGTTGCCTACGTTAGGCCTGAGTTTATGATCCTTCTGCCTCAGCCACCCAGAATGTTAGGATTACAGCATGTGCTACCGTATCTAGCTTCTGTTTTATCTTTTAGTGACTTTTCTTTTCTTTCTCTCAGCAACCCTCTTTATTTACATATTATACTTTAAAGGAACTTCAGTATGTTTCTTCTTGGCTGTAGAATATCTAGTCACCAGGCAAGGAAGCAAAAGAAATAAAGAGAAATAATTGTTAGCATTTTAGCTATTTACTATGATAATTACAACAGTGAAACACTTTGCACCAAAAGGTATGACCCATGTGCAACAAGGTATGATGGGACAGGAATTATCAGGCCCACCCTGTAAGAAAAGACTAGCCAGATTCTAGAAAAAACCAGCCACTCCCATACAGTGAGAAACATCACAAGGACAGAGTTTTCCCTGACCTCTCCCACCTATTCCTGCAAGGCACAGAGAAGGCATAGAAGGCAGAACTGAAAGGTGGTTCTCAGAGAGCCCAGGCTGATACTGAGACTTGAACACAAATAAGTTGATCCAGAGCTGTTTCAGGGGACAAACCAAAGAGAGCAATAAAAGCAAAGAAAACTGAGTAGGGGCTCAAAACCAGGAGTGTGCCATGCAGAGAGAACGCTCTGAAGATCACAGAGGGAAGTGCTTTATTCTCTTTCCACTGAGCAGGCCCTAGATGTACAGCCATCTGGCATCTGCATTGCTACTGGGAAGCAACCTACCACTCTTGCAATTTGATAACAAAATTTCTAATTCTCTGATTCCCTTCCCCTCTCCATCCTTTCCCTCTTCTATTCAAACTGGCAAAATTATGAAAAGTGAACACGTACCCAGTAGGAGAATGTGAACAAAAACATGTTAAAGGAAGACAGTTATAAGTATTAAGAAGTGGACACACACAATGCAAAGTGTCCCTAGCCCTACAGGAACCCATTCTTGCACAGTCTCTTGAAGCTGAAGAAGCAAGCAGTTGGTGAGCTTTGTCCCCATGGAACAGAATAAGGCCACCTGCCTGCAGCGTTTGGCAGTTTGAGGAGAGGAGCACACCCAAAGCAATATTCTGTCTTGAAAGCTGTAACTTTGCAATGTTGCTGTTTTTCCTGTTTTCCATATTCTAAGTTGGGTTGTCTGTGGGAGGCAGTGGGTGGGAGAGGAAGAAGGCAGGGTCTTGGAGAAACAAGACAGTTAGCTGGCTTAAAAATATTGCTGACAATGGTGGAGGCTATGGGTTTATTTTTCTCTTTTGCTCCACTCCTAACACAGAGAAAATGGCTGTGCCTGACCAGGGAAATGGAACTCAGATGATAAGTTGCCAAAGCACAGGGTTTGGCTCACACTTCTGCTTCTGCCTCATTTGGTACAGTAATACTTGCCCTGTGTCTCATTTTGCACACAAATAGTCCTGTGGGTCCAGGACTAGGCATATCTTACAGATGTACAGGGAACCCAAGGCCTCCGACCCAGGGTCACTGATCCTATGCAGTGATGCTCTTGGCCATTTTCTCCCTTTCTAGACTCTGCACTTTTCCACCTGTCTCAGCCAGTCATGCTGCTCTAACAAAATATCTTAGACTGGGTAGTTTAAAAAATAACCAAAAAATGTATTTGTTGTAGTCAAGGTTTATAAGGGAACAGATTTAATACATAATTTATAGGATTATTTTATAATACTCATCCAAAAAGTCAAACGCAAAAGAGTACAAGCAATCTGTCCATGAATTAGAGACCCCCCAAACCCAGCTGAGGGTCTAGATCCCATAGTAATGTTCTGTATGAGTCCAGCTGAAGACCTAGAGCGCATGACAATGTCTCATGGAAGTCTCTGTCAGGATCTGCCCTGGGAAGAACTGAAGGCCAGTGGTGGAAGTTTGAAAGTCTGCACTAGTGGGATGAAGGATCTGTATCAGCAGGCTGAAGGATCTACACTGGAGCCAGGAAGCAACTTTCAAGGTAAGGAGCAGAGCTTCCCCAAAAAGAACCACACCCATCCTCAGTGATAGTGAGGACCTGAAGTTCCTCTGACAAGGAGAACAGCTGAGTTCATATCAGGAAACCAGTGCAACAAGATTCTCCAGTGGAATCAACGGCACATCATCTTCCCCTCCACCCCTCCTTTTTATGCTGTTAGCAACAATCCACTGGTGGACTTTCCACACCCAGAAACATGCTGATTCAGTTCAGCTGGGTGTTACAAGTTGACCATTAGTCAATACACCACAGTACTGCTTATAATTCCAGAGACCAAGGTGACACAAGATTTGGTATCCACTAAGGGCTTGCTTCTGGGTTTGTAGATGGCACCGTCTCACTGTATTCTTCTATGATGGAAGAGGGCCACCTAACTCTCTAAAGTACTAATCTCATTCATGGGACTTGATCACCTCCAAGACCCCACTTGTTAATAGAATCGCACTGGAAATTAATCTTCAATATACAAATTTGGTGGAGACAACAAACATTCAGGCCATAGCACCACCTGCCCCCATTTTTACATTAGCTAACCTCCCTGGTTAGTTATCTTAGCTAGCTCCCCTGGTTGAGCTACAGATTATATGGAAGAATTTCTCAAGAGCAATATTATTCACATTTTGGGCTTGATAATTTGGGAGACTCTTATGGGTTGAATTTTGCCTCCCCCAAAAGATAGGTTGAAGCTCTCTCAGTACCTGAGAATGTAGCTTTATTTGAAAATAATTGTTATTGCAAATGTAGTTAGTTGAAATGAGATCAAACTGGAGAAAAGTAGCCCATAATGCAATCTGACTGATGTTCGTTAAAAAAGATGGCTATATAAAGAATGGACATTTTAAATAGCCATGTGGCATGAAGGCCAAGATTGCAGAGATGAAGCTCTAAGCCATGGAATGCCAAAGCTGCCAGCAAACCATTAAAAGTTAGGAAAAAGCCTGAACCATATTTTCCCTCACAGTTTACAGCCGTATCACCCTGAACCCACCTGATCCTGGAAGCTAAGCAGGGTCAGGCCTGGTTAGTACTTGGATGGGAGACTCTCCCTCTCAGCCCACAGAAGGCACAAACCTTGGTAACATTTTGATCTTGGATTTCTAACTTCCAGAACTGCAAGATAAGATTTTTCTATTGTTTTACTCCATCTAGCCTATGGTATTTTCCTATGGAAACCCTGGGAAGCGAATGCAGGGGCCATTCCATGCACAATGGGTTGATCAGCAGTGTCTCTGACCCCTACCACGGGAACCTCTTCCCCAGATACAATAATGAAACATGGCTTCAAATGCTAACAAATACCATTGAGAGCTTGGGGGATGAAATTGTCTTCTTGTTGAACACCACTATTTTAGATCATAAGACCACAGAGGAAGCCCCAAAAAGGGGACCATAAAATTCCTCAGCTTACTATAATTTATAGATAGTCCTTCCAACAGCTAAACCTGTGCTTCTCAGAGTACTGGAGTGGGGAGTGGGGTAGGCTGGAGGGTGGGCAGTAGTAGGGTTGGTCAGTGGGAGAAAGGAACTTGGAGAAAATGCAGTACTCAGCCTCATTTAAGTCGGGTTTGGCAGTGGGAGGGAGGTGGGACACTGTCTAGCTTCCACAGGGCTTAAACTGTCCAGGTGACTCTAATTGTAGTCATTTATCCATACTTCTCCTGTTCCTGCCAACTTGAACCACCAATGATACATGCATGACTGTTTCATCAGATAGCTTGTACCACTCAACGGGAGTGTCCCAAGCAGCCTGATGGGACAGTCATGTACCACCGGTGGCTCAGAGCTGCCTGCCAGCAAGACATACAGATTAATACATTGTGAACATATTAAATCACTCAATAAGGACAGAGTCCAAACCCTGGGGTAAAATCCTGAGTTAAGAGAGATCCAATCTTACAATGGCTACAATATTTGAATGAACAGTGCTATACTACAGCATCACATCCTAGAGCATCACTGTGGTGCCATCTACATGCTGGGGCATCACGGAGTTGACACAATTATGTTTTTGAAGAATAATGCCTTGAAGAAATGTTCCTGATATGACATGGAATGAAGAAATCAAGAAAGTATAGTTCTAATTTTATTATATATTAAAAAATTACTAGTAATGATGGCTGTCAGTTTGGGATAAACTTACAAGTATTATTATATGTGGTAAGTTATGTTATTACAGTACATCATGGATAGAAAATTGAGGCTTAGGAAAGTAAAAGAATTTGTATAAGCTCTCATAGTGGCATGTAGTAAATGTTGACCTAGAAATCCCGTGTTTGATCTCAAGCAAAACATTCTTGTAATCTGCCGTGCTGAATGGGAATTTGTCAATAAGTATTAACAGTGGCTATCTCTTAATGACATTAAGGATGAATGCTCTTTCCCACTATTTCTTAGTTTTCCAATTATCCTATGGTGAACATGTATTAATTTTATTATTAGATAAAATTGAAAAATACAAGTTATACAAAATAATGTGTGATTATCATGGAAAGGTGGGGTAAGAAGTACATATAAAGGGATCAGTAGCCTTCTTTTTACTCGCAGATCTTTATAGTGTTTTACTTGCTGTTACAAAACAGGAATTTCTTCAAAATTTTAAAAACACAAAATAAATTTTAAAGGTAAAAGGTAAGGATTCAACATATATTTTTAATTGGCAGGTGAATATATGAGCACATTTAAGAGAAATAAAGAAAAGTCACTATAAATATATTTATCTTAGAGAGGGGTTTGTTTGGGAGATCAGGAGATTCTAAAGACATTTATGCCTGGCCAACCACAATGAAATACAGAATCATAAGGCACATAAAATTTCTGACATCTAATCTTCCTCAATCCAGACTGTATGACATTGCTCATCATAATATAAAATAAACATGTTTTTTGTATGACACATGTATACAAAAAAAGATTGAGTTAAAAGGAATCAGCTATGCAATCCTAGAAATTATTCTGCCTGGGCACAGTGCCAGCAGCATATGCTCCTGACGCTGAGGTGTTTTCCTCATCAGTCAGAAGTAAGAGGCTTGTCAAATTTGAAAATGCTTAGAAGTGAGGCAGGCTTTGGCCTAAAGCCCATGTCTGAAATGAAGCTGTAAGTTTCAGTTGAAAGGTGTCCCTATCACTATCCGATAGATATTAAAAGCCTTATTGCCTGTGGTACAGAGCCAACAGCAGCACAGTGACAGGTAGGAGTCTAGTCCTGAATCCCTCCATGGATGAAACTGGCAGGCTGATATAGACTGAAATTGTTTTGGCCCTTTAAATAAAAATTAGCAAAATATAGATCCAGTGATGCGAAAGTAAAAGGGTAATAGAGATGCAGAGCTGGAAGAATCATCCTCTGTTCTCCCCTCACCGGTTCACCCTGGAGTGAGGGTGGCAGTGTGGCTTTGGAAAGTCACTGACATGCAGCTCACTTTCACCAGGTGTACTGTTAAAATCATCATCATGATCACCTAGGAGAAACGTAGGAAACAGGGCTGCTCTAGGGCACGCACAGAGTGACACATTTGGCATCAGGAGCTGCAGTCCTGGACCAGGACCCCCTGAATGTAGCCCAGCCCATACTGTAGTTTGGGGAGGGGAGAGGAAACCTTAACCTCTGCCGCAGGCCCTAGCAAGGTCCCTATGCATGGCTGAAATCAGGGAACACTGCCGTAACCCCCAATGAATCACGCTCTGTAAATAAGGCATGGGAAGCATGACTTGCATTTCAGACCTATGTTGTATTTACCATCAATAAAAATGAAACTTGAAGTTTCAGTAGGAGGTCCTTAGGGTTAAGTCTTAGTTCTCTATACAATTAAATTATGTAGAACACTCTCCAAGGACATGAAAGAAGTGAGGTGTATCACAAGTACAAATTGGTGATATAATACCAAGGACATGCTAGGTAAAGTAGTTACCAGGGCATGATGGAGAAGGTTTTTTTTTTTTTGTTTTTTTGGTTTTTTTTTTTGTTAATTTTTGGTACTGGGGATCAAATTCACAACTTCACACTTGGCAGGCAGGTGCTTATGCCGCTGAACTAAATCCCCAGCCCTCGGAGAAGTTTTTAGAAGCAAGTCATTGTTTTGTTTTGTTTTTGTTTTTGTAACTTTAAAGTCTGAAATGTGAAGCCAAAAGGTGTAATCTTCTGAGGAAGGGGCTGTCATGCCAAAGGTATAGATACGGAAATCGGGAAGACACAGGGGCCTTGGTTACAGACTCAGAAGAGATATAGTACTGGGGCTTCCCCTCCAAGTCAGGCTGGTGATGGAAAGTTTGCAGTGGGTGGCTGCTCTGTCCTCAGAAAAGCACAGGTTCGGAGTCACAGAGCCAAGTTCAAGTCCTCTTGGTGGGACAAGCCCACAGCAGTGGCTGTCCAGTAAGGAAGACTAGGGAAGGGCCATGAGGGAGGCAGAAAGAAGAGACAGAGATGAGAGGAAAGAGCTCTACACTGAGAGCAAGGCCACCTGCACACCCTTCTCAAGCAGAGGTGGATTTGGAGGTCTGTCCTATGACAGCAGAGACATCACACATCCACCAAGGCCTGTCCACCACAGACTTTTGGCCAAAACCCTGAGCCTCTGAGACATCATCATCTTCACTTTTCAGAAGCAAACAACATGTTCTTTTGTTCTTCCTGTTTCCTCTTCTTAGGACAGTAAGTGAAGAGCCTCATTCAGTGGACTATTTTCTCAGAGTAGAGAAGTTTTGGAAGATCACCTCCCCACATTACCACCTTCAGGGAAAGGGCAAAATCCAGATAGCTGGAAACTGGACCAGCTGGAAACTGGCAGGAAAGGGTCATGGGATTCAGGCACACATCCCATTATTCACCTTATTATCTGGAGCTCTTAAATGTTTCTAATTTGCACAGGCCAAGAGCTATCTTCCATGACTACAGTCTGTACCCACAATCCTCTTAGTCACGAAAGCCTGAGTAAACCAGAAATCTTAAGGAATTCCATACAAACCAAGACTCAATACCAAACAAGGGGAAGTAAGCAGTTGGGTTAACTGAATGGTGACAAAATGAGTAAGAATGAATTAGTTGGGAGAGAGAGACTAGCAGGGTCCTTCACAGGACCCCAAAGGGTAGATGCAAGAGTTAGTGTAGCCCTGGTGGTGGTTTAAGGCCAAGGCATGGGCTGTAGGAACAATGCTTACTGTTGAGCAAGACACTGTAAGCAGAGACACCCTGTTCTCTCTCTCAGTAGAAAGACCTATAAAATAAGCAGAGCAGTCCAAATACAAAGTATCATGGTGTTTCCATGTATAACCACTTTGCCCACAAAGTGGTACTGACCTAAACTTACATAGACACCAGAACAAGGAAGATCCTCACTCATTAAATCATTAGGCTTAGAATGTGGAAGGTATCCTGGATAATCCAGTTAGCCTGGAAATCTGGCCTGCAAGCAGTAAAGAATTCCATGGTGTCAAGAGTTCAGTTAACTCAGAGACCAGTCAGCACTTTCTCTTTCTTGGGAAACTCCCAATTTGAGGCAGTCTCATCAATCTCTTCAATCTCTTTAGTTCCTCTCTTCTGAGTGTGTTCCAGATATGAACTCATCCACTGTCATCATATGTCCTGAATAACAGTGAGGAAAATTTACATTTGCTCTGTGTTCTTAAAGTATTGTTAAGCACATGGTCTTACTTAATGCCTACTTCAACTCTGACAGAACAGACACTGTTTCCATTTCACAGAGGTTAAAACTGAGAGTTGGCAAGGTTAGGTAACTGTATATGTAGGTGGGGTACCTCTGAGCTTCCCAAGTAGGCAGAGCAATCCTTGAATCCACCCCACTGAATTTTGTCCCGCTGCAGGGAGGAGGGCAGGAAGAATCTGTAGCTCCTAGTCTGTGCACAGGTGTAGAACACTATATGGGTGCTTCTCCTTGAATGCAGAACAACTGTTGCAACATTAGTTAAGTCAAGTCTTGTTTTATATACAAATATATAGAAAATTGGCTGTGTTTTTTTCTCTTTAATTGGCTCTAAGCAATGCAAATGAGGCCAACTGAAGTACTGATATGCAATCTTTTTTATTATTTTATCTTTTTGACACAGGGTCTCACTATGTGGTTCAGGCTGGCCTTGGGCTCACTTTGTAGCCCAGGCTGGTCTCCAACTTGCAAGGATCCTCCTGCCTCAGCCTGGGATTACAGGAGTAGACCACCACTCCCAGCCCTGTTATGTAATCTTTAAAGTCAGTCTAACAGTCCCCTGTGTTTTCGCATAGTGTTCTCTATAAAAGATCAGGATGGCAAGAGCCAGTTAGCTCCAGGAATGTCAATTGGGTGTGAGCCTCAAAATAAACAGACCATGAGTCCCCAGGGTACAAAAATTTACATATCAGAAACTGAAGCAGCAGGCTCCAAAAACAACTCAAAGGCTACCTTGACTGAATTATGCAGATTGATCCTTCTGCATATCATTCTCCCTGCATTTTGTAAAGATGCTTTTCTCCCCACCTGGCTAACTAGCTCAAGTTATTCACCATCCTCACTGTTACTCATCTTTGAGCCACCTGCTTCTTCACAAGATAATAAATTCTGGGAGGGGTCTTAGATCATGGCCTTTGTCCACATATCCTCACTTAGATCAGGCTTAGGACCCTTTGGCTGCCTTTAACTTTGAATGTCTTGAGGTCTTTACTCTCACGGTGACTGCATTGTTGGTGGCAGATTAAAATTAACTTGCTGGGATTCCAATAATGTCTCAGTGGTATTACAGATAAAACTTTTTGGATTGTGAGAAGGACTGAACAAAGGGTTACAATTCTTGGATTACAATATTCATTATTCACATTACAATACATGGGGAGATCATTCAAATAGCTCCATTCAAGACACACAGAGAACAGGAGAATCTAGAGAATTATTACATGTTCAGATTTTTTGATGTCATGCTTCTGGGTACCCAGAGGATATGGTAGAATGTAATTTACTAGAGTAAATCCCAAACTTGGAACTTTTTTTTTTTTAATTTTATAAGCTTTAACCTTTAGCCAGATTGACAGAGACACCAGGTGGATCAGACCCAAGGTCCACATCCAAACAACTCTTACTGCCATATATATAGCAAATGTGACCAACCTTGGAAATCCCTGAGGCACTAAAAAGTCCACAATTTTAAGCAAAGTCTAAGTCTCACGAAGAAGGAAATTAAAAATGGAACATGTCTATCACATGGATCTGGAGTTCCCTTTGTAGACTCTCTCACTGCCTCTTTCCTCAGCGATATTTTCAAATTTTAGGTATGTGATGGACCCAAGTCTACCAGTGCTATTTCAATCCATTTTTGGCACTGTTGAGGCTATGATACACTGTTTTGTACAAAACAGCTCACAGTATGAAAGGCCATGGAGCTGTGTAATTAGAGCCGAGTTGCCAATATTTTCTGTTAGTGGCTCTTAGATTGTAGAAGGAAATCTGCACTAGGTTCTGCTTAAACCCAAAGGGCAGTGACTTAGCATGGCAAGGCATCTGCCTTGTGAATCCCAAGATAAATACAGGCACCAATCTTGATGATGCCTGAATGTCCCTGGGTACTTGCAGCAGGCCATAAGAGCCCAGCTCCCTCTGCCCCAAGCCTGGCTTCCTTTCCAGATGAAAGAATTCAGATTTGTTCCTGTCAGGACTTGGCAGTGGCAATTCCTCCTGTTACAAATTCATTCCAAACAAAACTGGTTTATGAAAACACCTCCGATTGTTCTGAGAAACAAGACTGGCAGAGAAAAAAGACACAGTCTGCCTGATGAGTTGTTCTGGCTGATGATGTGCATGTATTTTTTGTTTTGTATTATATATCTAACCGTATATCTGCCAGAAAACCCATTAATGGAGGACTCTTTGGTGGTGGTTCCTTATACTCATTGCCTACACCAGCTGCCTCATCTGTTGGCAGGTTCACAAAAGCCCTTACCTTTCACCCAGGTATTCCTGATTTACCCGCATCCCCTTGAATGCCACAGCCAGAAAATACTTGCCTCCTAGAGGTCTTGCATGTGTTCAAGTGGGGAGAGAGGGGGGCCTAGAAAATGTCACCCTCTGCCAATATCACTACCTCTTACCCCAGTCAGGTTTCTGGCTTAGAAGGACTTCACAGCCCTGTAGTATGCACACTTGAAATGAAGAACCAGAAAGGCTTGGGAGGAAACTTGTAAAATACTATTCTCCAACACTTTCTCTTGGGAAAAAAGTCTCAACACTTGGCTTAAATCCAGAATTCTGTTCTAATGCTTATTTTGTTTCTCTTTACACATAGCTGTACATAGTTTTAATAACCTATTAAATTACTACAATCTGGAAAAGAATGATAGTCTTAATATTAAAGACTTCACCAAGCAAGAGAAATATCGTATGTATATATTTTCACAGATATATCATTAAAACAATAACTGATTATCACATGTGTTCATATAGATATAAGGATCTGAAGGAATAAATGCCAAGTATTAGCAACTGTCAGACAGACAACTCAGTGGGTGGATTATTTTTGTTTCTTTTCACTTGTCTGTATTTTGTATCTTGGAATGTAATTAAAAATAAGGAGAAATAAAAATAACACAGAAACTTCCTTTAGAAATAATTTAAAGGAGGGTTGAATAATTCCAGTTTTTTCTATTATTCTGAATGAATGTGTGTTGGAAGTATGAACTCTGGAGTCAGAACTATTTCCTCCACTTGAATGATCATCTCTAGGCCTGATTCCTCATCTCGAAAGATGAAGAAAACACTTACATGAACTCTATAGGGTATTTCAAGGATTAAATGAGGCTCTTCCTTGTAAAAGTATGTTTTTATAATTGGCTGTTATTATTACTTGTTCTTAGTTTATCTTCAAAGTGTAGGCTTAAAACCTAACAAATACTTTTGGAGCTTGTCGCATGCAGGCAGAATAGCTTTACTGTGAGATTTGCATCTCCCTCTTCTGTGGGTTCATTCCCAGCTCCTGCTTAGTCTCGGCTTAGACAAATCCCGGCTTCCATGCAGCAAGAATGCTCCGTCCTGCTGGCACAGTGTCAAGAAACAAAGGAAGCAGAAAGAGAAATGAAGTCCATTTTGTTTCTTTTAACCTGGGCAAGTGGACCTGTGTTGAAATTAATTATTGGAAGATACAGTAATAAATAGTTTCTTTTAAAATCAATACTAGCAGACATTGAAGATTTCTTGGGTAACAGCCTTCCCCATTTCCTCTTTAGCTGTGCGGTTGCCTTCTAATAGATGAGCTCTATCCTCTCCATCTACACATTACTCTCACTGTGCTACCTTGTGAAATCCAGTGGTTACAGATCTGACATCCCTCTGAGGATAGCGGACTCAGAAAATCCTTTAGAAAGAACAGTCTACTCTTACTTGGTTCACTGCTTTTTCTTTTCCCTTCTCTCTTTTCTGAGGCTCCATGATAGGCTCAGCTCCAGCCCAGTTATAGAAACCAAGCAGAATCATACATCTAATCCACAGACGGACCCTCCCATGACAAATCCCACTTGGAGCCGTCCCAGCCCTGCCCTGGTTCCCAGGGTTGATAACTCCCAGGGTTGATTTTGTCTTTTTCCTAAGAGCCAGCTGTTTCTTTACAGGGACTCCAGGAATTCCACTTCTGAACTGCAGCCCACTGGCTGGAGACCTGGTGCCCATTAAGAACCTTTCCACTGCAGACTGTCTGTTTTCTACCTTAGAGCTGTGAACACCATTGGCTCCTGGAGGCCCAGCTACTGGTACCCCCTTATCTGAGGCAGGACACACCATCACTTTATTGACTTTTGTTGGTTCTGACTGCTTGGAATGGATGACCACCTGTTCCATAATGCTTAACTCATGGGCAATGCGTGCCAGTGCAGTACTGTCCCGTTGGCACCTGGCTATCCCAAAGGACAGGTTTATTCTCTTCAGCTTAGTAAGCAGATCATGCCACATAGAGTCTTTAGATGACAGCATGGTACCTGAAAGCTTAACCTAGAAGGGAATAAAGCTCAGATATATTCTATCATCAATACCAGCACTACTGTGGTTACCACTTGCTATTACAAAGGCCACCGTTCATGGAGCAACTTCTGTGAACCAAATTCTCTATTAGTCACTTGCCATATGTTATTTCCTCACATCATTTCCTCACATCATTCTTCAGCGTACTGTCTTTATCATCTCAAAGAAGGGCACTGAAGCTCAGAGAAATTAAGTGGTTGCCTTAAGGTACAAGGCCCAAAATGTAAAGAACAGATGGACTTCCAAGTGCTATGCTTTTCTTCACTATACCATATGGCCCAACAGATAAGAAATCAGAACTGTGGGGCATTTTTCACGTGGGCTTAGTTGTCTCCCATACGATTTGTGCTTCTGGTAAGCCAGAGGATAGGCAAAGAAAGACAAAAGGCAATGAGAGGGTTCCCAGAGGCCTATGATTAAAATTAATTAAAAAGATGTAATGGGGGATCATAAACGTGACCTTGTGATCCAAAGGAGATCTTAGAGACAAGGCGGGGAAAAGCATCACTCACGCTCCAGTGCCACGGCACTAAGGTAAGGTACGACCAGCTATCTGAGGGACAGCCCAGATTCAAGCCCAGAAGAGGACTGGGACCTAGCTGTGGGACACAGTGAGGTTCCCTGATCGCAGAGTCATACAAATATCTTTGAAATCAGAAGACTATACAGCAAGGTGGTTGAGAGCCTGAGCCTTGGAGCCAGACTACAAGGATTTAAATATCAGTTCTACCATTTTCCAGCTTTGTCAACCTATTTATTTAACTTGTTTGCTTCAGATTCTGTATCTTTAAATTAGAAATACCTATTTCATGAGATGCGGAAAGGATTAAATGAGTTAACACAAAAAGTTGGGACAGTACACAGACAGTACTCATTAGCTATTATTATCATTTTTCTGTTGTTAGGGTTACCTCAATGGAGAAGAAAAAAATGACAATCAGTGAGCTAGATATATCAAATTGAAAGAAGTCTACAACTAGAACAAGTGTCTTGGACTTAAAAGTAGTACAGTGAATACAAGATCACTATGAGTATACTTCTAATTTACTTTTTGTTGTTTCTTTAGAATCCTTTGTGAAAGGCCAATCTTATTAATCCATAACCAAGGAGATTTTTAAAAAGGGAAAAAGGACTTCCCCCTACTTCAGTTAACAGAGTGGGAGGGCTAAAGGCTTTGCTGGTGGTCAGGTATGGAGTGATGGTAACTTTTCAACTGAAGAAATCACTGAAACTTAGTGGAAAAAGACAACAAACATAGTAACAACTACAAGTTTTTCTTAAAGTAGTTTCCTGTAGAGCCTCAGAAATAACTTTTTTTAAATTTAAAACACATGGATGATCTCACAACTCACTCAAAATCTGAATCAAAAGTGATTGTGTCAAAGTACTTGTGATAGTTAATCTTGACTGTCAACTTGATTGGGTTGCTTGAAAAAGGCTTAGAAAATTAGTAAAGCCCACTTCTGGGTATCACTGTAGGTGTTTCCAGAGATAACTGGATCTTGTAGGTCTAATATCATCTGTAGATTAATCCACTGATGAGATTATAATTTGATGGCATTTATGGGAGGTGATGGGGACTCAGGAGGTGGAGCCTAGCTGAAAGAAGGAAGTCATGCGCATGGCACTGAAGACTGTATTTGCTCCCTGGCCCCTTCTTCTCTGGTTCTTCCCTTTGTGCTCTGCTTTCTGGCTACCATAATATGAGCAGCTTTTCCCCTACACCCTTCTGCTATGGTGTTTCAACTTTGCCATAGGCCTAGAAGCAACAGACAAAAGTGAAAATACGTTGAGCCCTCTGAGACTGTAGGCCAAAATAAGTCTTTCTGGGACAGATATATATATAGTTCAGTGGCATAAGCCCTTGCCTGGCAAGCACAAGATCCAAGTTCAATTGCTGATACTAAAATAAATAAATAAAGGTTTTCCTCTTATATACTGTTTATGTTAAATTTTTTATTGCAGTGATAGAATGCTGACCAATGAAGTCATGGTGGTACATGCCTATAATCCCAGCACTCTGACAGGCTGAGGCAAGAGGATCCAAAGTTAGAGCACTGCGTGGCTGAGTAGCCACTTAGCAAGACCCTGTGTCTCAAAGATAAAAAGGTAAAAAGGGCTATAGATACAGTTCAGTATAAAGGCTGTAGGATGAATCCCTAGTATCAAAAAAGAAAAAAATTGGGGAGGGAAGTATTTAGAGTTGAGGATGTTTAGTCTTTAGGGGAAAAAAGGTGCCCGCTTAAGTGGAAAACTTCCAGTAACAAGAAGCACACTACATCACAAGACATTTCATTCTGCTTTTGGACAGCACATTAAAAAGCAGCTGGTGGGTTAGAAATTATACCTGAATTAAATTAAAATTGGCTTCACTCTACCTTTTATGCTTATCTCTTCCACAGAAGACCTTCAACTATCAAACTTACCACCCCTGCCTGCTATAAAGCATTTAATCAAAACTGAACATACCCAGTTACTTGAACTTTACAAGCCTGGCGGCCTTCCAAAAATTGCAGTATATTTTGTCAATGTCATTTTGGAAATTTATATTCCAAAATTATATGCAATATTCCATATGTGATTTAAACAGCCAAGGAATAGAGAAAGTCTTGTTTCTCTGATGCAGAGATTATATTTTAATTTAGATTACCACTCAAAGGCCGTTAACATTCTTCTCTGCTCTAAGAATAAAGTCTAAACCCTGGCATCTAAAGGTCAAGTTTCTTGAGAGTTAAGACATGATCTATACTTTTAAAAGATTTTCTATAATGATTCACTTTCCATTACATAGACTCCTTTGCTCTCTCCTACTTATTTTTTTTTTTACTGTGTCACAAAATTTTCAAGAAATTCTAGGAAATTTGAAGACTTATTACTACCATGGTTTTTCTAAATCCAGAATGGAATTGAACATTTTCCATTTTCTTCATCTGATGTAGCAGACTATGGCCCTATCCAGAAATATGATGGCTTATTTTGTGTGTTCTTTTTGTCTTCATATTGTTTCTCCAGATTGCTTACTATCCTCAGGTTTGTAGATTTCATAAAGATAGGAAACTTCCAAATATAGCTTCACTTCTCCTCTGAGAACATGTCCTTTAGACAAGAATTTTTTTTTTCTATTGTCATTTTCTAGTTTTGAGCTTAATACTCTAAACAAGATCTCAGGAACATCTGACATTTTGTGTTAAAAATATAAGCACATTACATGGTACACATGCCTTCTGTTGGTTGATAGGAAAAAAGGCTATACATATGGTTTTTGATGTTTTTGTTTGTTTACCTTTAAGCTAATGTGATCTAAGGGTATTTTATTTACAAGGTACTTTTTAATGTCACCTGTGTGATGCTTGACATATTTCTGGTTTTGGCTTTTTGGGAAAATTTTGTTCCTTTACTTCAAAACTCACTTAAGTACCAAAGGGACCAGTGAGTTTTTTCCTCCATTGATATGCTTTTCAAATGTTGTAAGATGCCCTCTGCCCCTTTCCAGAAGTCTGTCTTCCTGGTTCTGTAGGACACAGTCCAGGAAACTTTAAAAACACTCCATATGTATCTATTTGTTTCTTAGACATCCTTCTTTTCCATAGTCACTGTATCACAACGAATGAGATATAAAAACACCACCTTCAGTTTATTATCCAGAACTTTAAAATCATTAGGAACACAGTCTCAGTATCTTCTAATTGTGCTATGCGTTCCCAACAGGAGAAAGTAAAATGTAGCAAAAGAGGAGTCAATTCATGGACTTAATAAGGGATTTGTGGTAGGGTCCGTAATGTCTTGGATATTGGCACCTACTGGCTCCCGATTTTCTGCATCAAGTTATAGAAAGTACCCTTCAAACCCCTTGGTTGGGAGTTACCCACACATGACATGCCTTTTTTCTTCCTGAGAGTAGAAATGATACCCTTCCCCTATCAGTTGATGCCAGCAACTTTGTCCCACTGCTGCATGAAAGGAATGTTCTATAGCCACCCCAATGGGAAAGCTGTCATTTAAAGAGAAAGTTGTCCTTCGTTTCTATGTTGCTTCACTTTCTTCCACTTGCCTACTTCATGACATTAATTTCTCTGCATTTTCCTGGCTTGCTTCCTCACTATTTTTTTCCTTCATCTGCCTGAGAACCTTTCATCCTCGCTAAGAATCTGAGTGTGAAAGGCTGTCTTATTTAAGCTCTCTCACTTTTTCCTTCTGCTTGCATTTGCAGCTGCTATAAATGGTCATCTCAGGCAAGAAGCGAAGATGGGACTTACTCCAAAGGTCACTGCATTATCTCCTCTACAGCCATATCTTCTGGATCACCAGTGAAGTAATGTGTTCTTCCTAGATTTCACTAGGAATTCTCCTCAAAAACCCAAAGGGATGATTATGTCTTCTTTCTTATTATGGAACTGCTTAGAATATTTCTGATACATGCTTTTTTTTAAACACTAGTTAATACACTGCATATGGTTATCTTCAAAGTAGTTGTGCAGATTACAAGATTTAGGCAAAAAAGATCAAACAATGAAAACACAAACCCTTCTTTTTGATGAACTAAGAGATTAGTAGTATAGTTATCTATCTTGCATATATATATATATATATATATACACACACACACACATATACATATGTATACACCTGTATCTATATAATCTTTTCCCTTATTTCTTTTCTCCTTTCCCTCATCTCAGTTGTTCTTTCCTTTTGAGCACTTTCTTTCCCTTTCATTTGAACATACCTATTGTACATTTGTTTTTCAGTAGATTATAATTCCTTAAAGACAGAAATTGTGGATCTCTTTAATTTTTCATAGTGCCTAGCATGGAGATTTAATGAGACATAGATGTTGATGAGGGCTATTGCTCACCCCCAAGGCCAGGATCCCTTTCTCTATGCAGTACCTGGTCTATTTGCCGTTAGTACTGTGGTGGCATCACTAATTACACTTTGAATATTTCTGGTGATCAATATCAATGAGAGATCCAATAAAATGCTTTCCTCCCATTTCCACCTATTTTATTGAAAAAATTTTTACTGTGTTCTATTTAAATTTAAAGAAAAAACAAAATAAGAGCGATACAGTAAAACAATTACCGAGAGATTATTGAATGAATTATTTAATTATGCCTATGTTTTTGTTTTTCTTTAAAAGATTCTTTAAGTTATTCTTTCAGAATGTTACCATAATTAGGGCCGGGGATTTAGCTCAGTGGCTTAAGCGCCTGCCTGGCAAGCGCGAGGTCGTGAGTTCGATCCCAGGTACCAAAAAAAACAAAACAAAACAAAACAAAACAAAAAAAAAACAGAATGTTACCATAATTCTACTTAATATGTTTAGCTGCTTACATGTGATCTGGTACTTAAGAGATTTTAGGTAATAAATGTTTGAATGTAAAGGTTTGCTAATGTTTGACCAACTTGGTTTGCAGAAAGTGCGGCATTTCAGATAATAAGGCCATAAACCATGTCACTAACAGAGAAGGCATAACTGTTATCTATACTACACACATTTGAGTACTTTCCTACCAAATAATAATAAATACCCCAGGACAATCTAACAGTATCATACTATACTCCATCCTTTGACAAGTAGGCTATATGGGTAGCAACTCCATCTTATACCTATTTATACTCCCAAAACACGTGATGTGCCGTAAAGAATACAAGTGTATTTTTAAACTGCTGTATTCTATAGCCTGAGTCATTTAGTGAGTTTATAGACTACAAGAGTCAAAATTTATCAGGAGCAGGAGGCATTCCATCATTGTCCAGGTCTTCTGTGTGAACAAGGACAACCTCAGTAGCTCAGACTAGGAAGATCTGTGGACACGGATGCTTGTCCTTCCGCTGCCTGGACTCCTACCATCTGTATATTGGATGCCTCCCCCAGCAAAGCTGTCAGCACCTTTCCCACTCCACTCAGCCTCTCTGTAGCCTATTCAAAGAGTGCCACCTACAGGATGATCTGAGGACTCCAACTACTTCATTCACCTTCAAATGATTTGAAGAATCTGTTTAAAATGCATTCATGAGCTACTAAACATAGAATTTAAGTTAAAGTTTAATGATAGATAATGTATTGCTATGTTGTCTTCACAGATAGCATTTATATGTATTTTAATGGTTGCCAAAATGTCTTTAGCTCAGAGTAACCACTCACAATTGCCCCTCCAACCCAGAGGAGAGATGCATTTGTCCAGGGGCTTTTTTGCCCTTCAACCTTCCCTTGGAGCAGCTACTTCCCCTGCTAGAGGCCTTGCTCTTCCCTGCAGAAGGACAAACTCCTAGGATCTATAACAGATGAAACAGCTCCTTTTCTTCCCTGACGTGAGACAACTGTTTGAACTTGAACAGAGAATGGGTACTCGAAACTCCCTTCTCATAACAGCCTTCAGATAAAGAATCCTAAAACAACGAGTTGAAAGAATTGTGGACCTCTAATGTACTGCTCCGAAGACAACCCATAGCATATGCATAACAAGGGTTTTCCATGCTTTGGGTTTGTCATGGCTCTCTGACATTGCTTCTGAATTTTCTGATTTCCTATCAAATCTACTCTTTTCGGCCACTCTTACCTAAATGATGGCAGAGCAAGAGAGAAAAGCTACCTGTGTTCTTACCATCTGGTAATCACATGCACAGAACAAAGCAGGCTTCCTTAATCTTATCCTTAAGAATTTTATTCTCAGGGCCTGGGATATAGTTCAGTGTTACAGTGCCTGTCTGGCAAGCACAAGGATTTGAGTTCAATTCCCCATAACAATAAAAACAAAAAAACAATAAAAACAACAAAAAAATTTTTCTCTGCTGCAAGTGATCACACCTTCTAACATAACTGGAGAGCACCATTTTGTCTTGAAGATGAAGATTTTCAGGATCCTTTTGGAAAAATCTCCAGTAAAGATATATAAGAGTTAGAGTAAAATGTTTGAGGTAGAAACTCTGAGAAAAAATTATGTCATTCCACCATTAGACAAATGATCAGGGCCTCTCATACTGCAGCTTTGCACAGATAGAATATAGTGCTCTTTTTTGGATCACAGTGAAGCACCACTAAAAGACTGAATATGTGTAAATCACAGATTAAATATTGTATAAGTGACTCTAAGGTGCATTCTCTGGGCACATCTTACCCTGTGGATACGTGGCCAGCAGTCAGATGTCATGTCCTGGAAAGTGTATGGCTTTGCAAGTGAGTTTGGGTGATTTTCAGCTTCCACTCACTAGCAATGATAGTCATAAGCAGTAACCCTTGATTGATGATAGTTTCAATAATGTTACCCTCCCACTAGAACTACTTTATGTTCAGAATGTTTTTAGATCGCCTGATAGGAAGGTTTTCTTTAAAGACCATGAATTTGGGGTCTATTTGACACTCAACTAGTGATTCAAGAGAAGACAACAATCTCTTTGTACCAGGCCCAGTAGACACAGGCTATCAATCCAACATACCCCCATTAAACACCAAAGCCATTGTCCTGGGCTTCCTCACCAGATGACGTAGCACACACACAGTCTCACCTGAGCCACCTCTTCAAAGTCATCATGCCTCTTCTGCAGGGCCCGAGCTCGATGCAGGGATTTCCCAACCCCAGTGTGTTTGCTGAGAAAGGCCTCACCATGGTTTTCAATCCAGTCCAACACCTGGCCAAAGAAGAAAGACAGAAACAGTGACTTTTCAGAAGAAAGAAAGATAGGTAACAACATGTGCAACTTCTATAGTCCTATCTAAACTCAATCCCTATCAGAGAGCAGCAGTACCCATGGAAATGTTTGAACCAATGTGAATGCAAGGAATTTCAGAATAGTTGTTGGCAATATAATAGTCCTATTCCTAACCAAATTCAATTCATCTGATTACTAGAATATCCTTTCATTACTCTTTTACTTTTCTTAGCCTTAAGAAGACTTTCATCTTATCTATTTTATTTTTTGGTCTGGAGATTAAAACTAGGGCCTCACACATGCTAAATTATCACTTTAAACAAGTACACTGACTTCAATTTATGACTTTCTCCCTCTAATTATATAAAGTTAAATTATATTACCATGAAAAGTATTTATAAGTCAATAGAACACATCCAGTTTGACAAAAACCCCAAGTATTGAGCACAGACTATTGAGCACAGTTCAACCCTCTCACTGCTTCTACTATAACCATGTAAAGTCAGACACATTGGCAGGAAATGAGGTAGAGACAGGTTGGGCACTCCTTTGACCCTCATTACCATCCATTAATCTATCACATAAAAGCTCACAGCAATGGTGACTGGTCACAGAGATCCTATCTCATCATGCTCCTGGAGCTCTTTTCCTTCCTAACCTTGGAGGTAAAGGACATGGTAGTCAGTCTCAGACTGGATACTCAAGATAGCTGATCCCAAGGACAACAGCTTCTTCTGGCTTCTTTCTCTCTGTTTTCTCCAGGCAATGACTCCAACCAACTAACCAATCAACTAAATAAATTAAGGCCTTTGCACACTAAGGCCTTTTGTATCTTGATTCTCTTAGGAAGTAGTGGAGACTGTGTTCTTTCAGGCTTCAAAATCTATTGATTCGGCCCAAAGATATTTTCTTTGATGTTTAGAGAAGTTGGAGCAGAGGTGGCTGGGATAGTGAGGATATGCTGAAATGGTGAGAAAATGTTTCCCTAAGGGGAACTTGGGAGGGAGAATGGAATCCCCTTTGTAAGAGCCTTAAAATGTGGAGAGGACCAAAGCCTTTAACATCTACTTTGTGTTCTTGTAGAGGGTCTCACAAAAATGTGTATATTACAGGAAGGCAGGAAGCAGTTCATTGTTTGGTCTCTGAAAACTGGCACTCAGTAACTTGGGTGATTACCATTAAACCAGAATTCAGTATAAACACACCTGTCAGGAACCTACTGATATTCACCTGAGCCCATTCACTCCTGCTATATGAGCCATTAAGTAAATATTTGATTAATGATGTAATAGCCTTCTCAGATTTTAGAAAGACTTTTTGCAAAGTAATTTAGATAACTAGGTCTGTTAAAAGGATGCTTTAGTTCATTTCTCTGCTTCTTACAGATTGTCCCATGGCAAGTATAGGTTGGCAAAATCATTCCACAGCCTGCAGGAATGGAAGTTCTAGCTCTACAGACTCCAGCATTTGGCTTCACTTTCTCTGACATGTGGGACACATTAATGCCTGCCTTGTGAAAAGAATAAAGTCTTCAATATCTTTAGAGTCAGTGTCACAAAGTCTACATGAAGGTATTAGTTCAGAGAAAAATGTGTATGTATGTATGTATGTATATATATGGCTTAGTAACACACACTGTAATGAAGATGTATGATCAAACAATTAATTGCCTATTATAATGAAGGGTTTTTTTTTTCTTTTCTCCAATTATTGTTTAACTAAACATTGGGATAGAGACTAAATATTTTATAAAAAATATTCTGGGAAAGATTTTCTAAAGGCACAACAGTAAAATAAAATTTGGTAGTGCTAAGCTTCCACGTTTTGCAAACACAGATAAGCAGCATGGAAAGGAACTCTAAGCATTCATTTTTTAGACAGTTGTCTAAAGTGACTTAAGGCAAAATTTCAACCAAAGAAATCAGGAGAATATTTTTATTGGCCTTCCACAATTAGATCCTAAAATTCTGTATCATAAAGGAAATGATAAACTTCAGGGCCAAAGATAAATATTTCTAGTCATAAAGTTCCTATATATCATATTAGTAAATTTAGCAAAATTTTAGTTTTTTCTTTCAAGTCCCAGAAATGTGTCTATGACTTCCTATTACCTATATCTCAGCTCTCTTTAGTTTTTATTTTGAGATAGGGTCTCACTAAGTTGCTAAGGTACTCAGGTTGGGTTTGAACCTGTAAACTTCCTGTCTCAGGCTCACAGAATGCTGGGATAACAGTGGTATGCCACCAGGTTTAGAATTTTACTGCATATTTAAACCTTTGTTAATCCCTTCTGAGAATGAATTGAAGTTTGAAGATAATATTTTGTGTACAAAAGAGTGATCTTGGGCCGGGGATTTAGTTCAGTGGCATAAGCGCCTGCCTGGCAAGAGCAAGGTTATAAGTTTGATCCCCATTACAAAAAAAAAAAAAGAGTGCTCTTATAAATTTTTACAATTGCTTTGGAAGTTATAACAGATTTTTAGATTATAATTTTTTTAAAAAAAACTTAGTTTTGAGCAATTAAATGTGACCTGATTATTCCCGCAATGTTTACATGAATTTAATTTTATTTCGCTTTTATTTTTACTTTTAAGAAAACTGGTTACTCTAAAACACAGCAGTTGAAGAAGAATACTTTTTATCCACTAGCTCACACACACATTTTCTTTTGCATTCCCTGGGGGAGATTTCACAACTTTTAAACCCTTCAAGCAGTTTGTTTCCTTGGAAATTATTTTGCTTTCTTTAAATTATCAACTCATTTTTAGTTAGAGGTACCTATTTTAGTTACCTAGCTATGCCTTCATCAGTTAAAAACTTATTTATCTCATTTTTGAGTGTCTTTTACTTGATTTAAATATAATGTTGATTGTTCTGTGATATACCTGTTATATTACCACCACTTAGTTCAACTTCTGCCAGTAAAATTGAAGCTGTGAGAAACATATGTGCAACCTGGCCAGGGAATCAGGGACTGCAAGGAAATCAATTTAACAAATAAAAAAAGCAAATAATTTAGGAAGTGAACAAAATTATTTTAGCAACACGTAAGGGCTGAAAACATTCCCAAGGACAGATAATCATAATCACATACGCAGTCTTATCTAAAATGCTGACTTCTGACTGGTTTGTCTGAGACAGTTCATTTAAGGGCCTCAGAGCTTGAGGCACACTTTGAGATCTCATGCTGTCTCGACCCTGATTTCATGTTCTGCAACCCTGGGAAGCTGAATCCAGCTTCTTAGGTAGATTTTGCACAGGGGAGTGCTTCTGACCAGACACCAGCAGTGCCTGACAATACATTATACACTATAAATTCATGTGTAGCACTGGGATTCTAGATATCCATCATTTCTCGCAAGTCCAGTTAACGTGAGCTAGGCTTCAGAATATGCACATCAATTGTTGCAAAATAAAACAGCTTTTAGCCAAACCCTATATCCTACCTAAACACAAGCACCTACCAAGGTAGCCCTTGTAGTCTTTCCCATTTAATGTCTCTCATCTATAAGATTATATTTAAAATACTCAATGGCCAATTAGAATTGGGTTGTATAGGATGACAGTTATTAACATCTATTGACAGCTTTGAATTGGTATTTAAACATTCCCAATATTGGAGGTTTTATCCTTTTGTTTTTTTTGAGAAGTCCTTACACAGCAAAGAAGCACCTATAGAATACGAGACAGTCCACATACTGAGATACTCATTTCTTGGTCATAGTACCTAACACCAAGTACTATGGCAATCTGGGGGTCACTGCAGTAGACAAGGCCCTAACTCTAGGAACTCAGTTTCTGGGGGGTAAGAGCACTAGTCACTAAGTCACATAACTCCCCACTAAATGCAAAGATGAAAAGTACCAACAGTCAGATGCAACTAGCTGTGGCGTCAGAGGCCTCTCTGAAGAAGTGAGGTTTAGCTGAGATCAGGAGAGCAACAGTTAACTAAGTTAGGCTAAGTTGTTTTAAAAGTGTACTTAAAGTAGGGAATAGGTAGGAAATGGGCCTTAAGAAGGACAGGTAGACTGGTGAGTCCCGGTGTCCTGAATCAGAGTCCGGTGTTCAGCCCAAGAACACTGAAAATGCATGGAGGAGACAGGCATTATCACATCCCACTTTAAAAATATTTCCCTGGCTTCCTCATGGAGAATCCACTGGAAGGAAGCAGTAGAGGTGGGAAAACAAGAGATGACTTCAGGAATTCCGAGAAGAAGTGATGGTGGCTCAGACCAGGCCAATAGCAGCATCCATGGAGAGGCATGGGGGGAAAAATTGCTAGACCTGGATGACTAGGTTAGGGGTGAAAAAGAGAGTGCCCCTTAGAGTGTGGCTTGAACAACTGATGGAAGGTAGGACTGGTCGAGTACTACTTTAGGAAAACTGGCAGAGATTTCCTAAGATTTCTATTGCTTTTCATACTCCTACTTGTACTCATGGTTTGTTGTTGTTTCCTTCCCTTCCCTTCCCTTCCCTTCCCTCCTCCTCCTTTCTTCCCCTCCCTTTTCTTCTCTCCCCTTGTCCTCTCCTCTCCTCTCCTCTCCTCTCCCCATATCTCCCTTTGCTCTCTCTCTTCCTCCTTCCTTTCCTCCTTTCCTTCCTTCCCTCTCTCTTATTTTTCCTCCTCCCCTTCCCTCCCTTCCCCTCTCCTTCCCCTTCCTCTCTACTCCTCTCCTTTCATGGAGACAGGGTCTGACTAGTAACCCAGGCTGGTCTCAAATTTGCCGCGCTCCTCCTTTCTCAGCCTCCCAAGTGCTGGAATTATAGGGGTATACCACCACACCCTGCCCATGGTCTGGTTTTTATAAATGACAGTTCTGCCTCTGAACCAAGTGGGAAGTATCCTTTGATGATAGTTATCAATCTGATTCTGGCAAGCTGTGCCTTTAGTTATAAGAAAGTAATTTATATAAGCCTTAAAAATTATAAATGACTAATATAGCTGGATCCTAATAATAAAAATGAGGACACTGATTCCATTTAAGAAACATAATCTCAGCCTTAAATGGAATTAACTTGTACATTCTTGAAAGTGCTTTCACAGTAATGTAACTTTTGAGCAGCCCATTAGCCAGACATGCAAAGTTGACAAGACCCTCTGTGGCCAGCTGCTCATGGGCTCCCCACCTCTAGTGAGTTCCTGCCTCATCCCTCAGGCAGAAGCATCCTAAGGTTGTTTCTCAACTCCTGAATTTTGGTCGCATTCTTTTTTCTTCACTTGAACTCCCCATAACCTTTTGCTCTCATACCCATGTCCCAGGCTACCTTCTACTCATCCTCTGAACTGTATCCCCAGATCACTGGCCATGGAAAACCTCCACACTTTTGTAACATATCCAGACTGCAGAGGTTATAGTATGGCTCTTCTCTAATTCTGTTCAAACCACACTTAAGGCCCAGAGGCCTGTCCCACCAGCCTATGACACAGCAGAGTACTCTACATAGGCTGGTTTCTTAAAACTTGCTCAACTGAAATGAACTTTAGTGGACCCCTCTAGTATATGCCTTGTGTCACTGTCACTTGCTCCACAGCCCTATTGTAACTCTAGCTCAGTCACAGTGTACTCAAAGTCTGTATCCAAAGATCTTTCTTTATCCATTTGCACCCCAATCCCCTCTTGTCTCCAGCCCACTGCCCCACTTGGCAGACAGTTCCTGGGAAAACAAAGAGTGTCCTACTCTACCAGGAAGATCTCTGCTTTACCTTGAGCTTGGGGTCAGACAATGAATGCTGATATGTTTATGTGACAGAGGCTTCCTCGTTACTTGGGAGAAGCTGTGTGGTCCCATTCTGGAGAAGCCCGATTCTGTCCTGTCATGTGAACAATAGTGGAAGTCAGCTCACACTCACCACTACAGCAGGCAGACAGTTCCATAACAACTGTGAAGCTCTGCCTTCTTTTCCCTGCCCTGGACTTTCAACCAGAAGTCAGCTCTTTCTGCAAACAGACTTTCTAAGAGAAATACTCACATCCTGAACCAGATTTGGGAGCTAATCTAATAACAGCCATTATGTATAATTTCTTAATCACCCTCTTTCTTCCCCATCTAATTGTGTTTATTCCAACTACCATATAATCAAGACATAGTGCTGTTCAGGGCAGGATACAGTATTTTCTAGTTGCCAAGGAGAAGGGAAAAGTCTTTTGAAAGAGAACTGTTGGTCATTTCTCAACAGTGGGCATGAATAGGACTGAATTTTGGGGAGAACGTTCTGGTCTTTATGAATTTATAGGTTCTAGTTTACTAGCCTGGGCCCTTTGCCTTAACCCCTCTCCATGGCACATACATTCATTCAGCTCTCTACTTGTACAGCACTGGCTGTAGCTGTACAATGTGTACATATTTGTTCAGTATGCATGTTGCTTTATTTCTGCCCCTGAGTATAAGCTCCCTGTAACCAGGAGCTTTGCTTGGCTCTCAAAGAGCATTTGCTGAATAAATGAGTAAATATATAATGAACCTGATTTTGGAACTTCCTGTGTGATAAAGGGAAAATATCATAAAAGGAAACAGACATTTTACAAACAAATGTGGAATTAAAATCTAACCCTATGATTGTTGCTTCACTTAGCTTTCTCTGATAAATTATGTTATTCAAAATAGGCTATTAAGTTTGTGTCATAATTTGACCCACCGTAAAATAAGCAAGGCATTTGATGTTTTAAGTATACTGAAGAACTCTTTGCTATCATCTGTCTCTCAAGGTGCCCCAACTGTACCACCTCAGAAAGCCATGATTCTGAGGCCAATGAAGTCGTGTTTATATGAATGAGGCATCTGTAACACCTTTTGTGTTAGAGGCTCAGGAACACACAGTGTGTGAGAACACCCAGGCGAGTCTAGGAGATAATTATTTCTGTCTGCCTGCACAGCACACTCTGCTTCGTTCCGCAGGAGAATAGCCAGTACCACCCAGATCCTTGGCAGCTGTGACTCCAGAGCATGCAGGCAATGCATGAAATGTCCAATTACCAGTAACTCATTTTCTGTCCTTTCTTTGGAACAGGTACAATCAAAATAAATGTCTTGTTATGGTAGGAGGAGCCACTGCTTTTCTGAGAGGGCGAGCTAAACCTCATTAGCAGGTTTATAGGTTCTCCTTCCCCTGTGAGCTGAGCTGCAATCCTTTCTCCAGCTGGACCCGTTGCTGAGGAGGAGTCAGGTTTCAATCCAAAAGTCCCCAGAAGTGCCACTAACTTCCTTTAGTAATAATGGAAATTAAAACTAAACAGGCAAAATTTTAATTGTAAAGTGAGAGAAAGTAAAGAAAACTCCAGCTTGGGTAGCAGCTGAACGGGAACACTCTGGTGAAGGGAAACAGTCTGCCCACTCATAAAAAAGGACTAGCAGAGGAGGGCCAGGGTCTTGCCAGGTCATTATCTCAGGTCTGGTTTCAATAGCTCTCAGAGTCCTCATGGTATTAGGGGCGTTTTAGTTCTTAGAAGATGACAGTTTCTGCCTGAGGCAGTTTCAGTCTTGTGAGACTCTGCTGAAATCCAAGGTGACCCGGAGGTTAGAGCAGTAAAAGCTTCTGGACATAGCTGATTGTCTCTTTATCTTGGCATCCTCAGTCTGAGAAGGACGAGGTAAATTTAGGACAAATAAATCTTGTTTGGCCACCTTTTCCTAAATTATTTACAAATTTATCTCTAAAATTTTCAGTTAATAAAGGATACAAAATGGAAATCATGCTCTGTTCTGCCTTTAGTTACCTATTGAGCATCTGTAAAGAGTCACAGTTGCTTTTAAGTCCTTAACAGGTTAAGGGCCAAGAGTTTGTCCTCTGCCTGTACAATGGTCTCTGCCTATGTCACAAGACCCACCTGCTCCATTCAAAAAAGCTGAAACTTGGGTTCCTGGTTTCTACCTGAAAGAGTCTCTTCAGCCTGGTGCTTTGATGCCTGCTTGTAGAATCACCATACTTCTAATCACCAAGGCTTGAAACTCTGTCAGAGATTCTAAACTTCAAGGAGCTTAAAAATACTCTGGATTCTTTTTTAAATATAGGTACCTTTCACCTCCAGGTTCTGAATCAAAAAGTGTGAAATAGGGTTGGATGATCTTTATGCTTGACAAGTCCTCTACTCTGCCCAGATGTCCAAGGACCCAGGAGTTCATGGACCATAGTTTGGGAAATACGTTCATATTTACACTTGATAGCTCCTGTTTTCTATAAGAAAATGGAGATCAGTTTTGATGATTTTTAAATGAATGCTGTCAGATCCATGCTTGCTTTATACTCCTGTTGTGCTCTATGGCTATGCACTATGACTGTGGCTACCAGTCTCTTCCCATTTCCTCCCAGCCCACACACCTGTACCAGACTACTTCAAACTTTACTCTGACCATCCCCGTTAGTAATAATATATAAATCCTTTCTCCTTTAGCCTGGTATCCAAGGCTCCAGAATTAGCATGCTGAGATCAAGGATATATCAAGCATAAGATTATCAGAAAGAGGTGACCCTGAGTGGTGACTGTCATATTGCTCGCTAATGTAGCAATAAAAAAGCACTGAAAATATTAAAGATTTAAAAATTTAACTGTCAATCAAGAAATTCCAGAAGCTCAGTGACTCCTGGAAAGAGAGTTCCTGCTTTATTGCCTTGCAGGGCACACCAGCATTCAGTCTGCTCACATGGGAAGACCCACTCTTCATTCAAGACAATCTTCATTCACAAAAGCAAAGTCAATACCAAACTAAACACCAATGGAGAAGGCTAGAGTAGGGAAGAAATTGGAGTAGGCAGGAGAGTAGGGAAGGAAAGAGGTGTGGTGGGGTGCAAGATGGGAACCAGAACCAAGAAGAGGGTACTAGGCATCCAGGAAGTTCCCAGGCAGGAAGCATTTCAGGATGCCTGTGGAAGCCTTAAGCTCACCCTTCCATCCTGCAGGACAGAAATGGAATCTAGAAAGGCAAACCTCTACTCACTCCCCTATCCTGTGGAGGCTAGGGATACATGGAGGAATAGAATCTAGAGGTCTCAGTATTAGCTTCCTAGTAGGAGGACAAGGATGGAAGGCCCCCTCTAAGATCAATGACCCCAAAAAGAACGGCTTCCTATCTTCACTCCAATAAAAAGCAACCCTCATAAACAGGATCCTCCCTTTGTTCCCTACCTTCCCTGATTTGGCTAAACCACAACCCCAAACTCTTTTCAGGCTTTCATTCTATCCAAAGAATCATCTGTTATCTACTTGAAAATATTGGAAACATTGATTTATCACCATTAAAAACTTAACTGAGGACTTTAAAACTACCAGGGGCAAATGGATATTATTCAAGATTTACACCACAAAGAACAGCATCAGCAAGGCTGAGTTAACATAATGGTGACTGTGAAAAATAAATGAGAATGAGTAGTGATTGTTTTAGGGTAATTTCTGTTAGAGATAAATAGCTGCAAAGGAAAATTTCAAAATGATGGTACACAGGGAAATGAATATTAGGACATAAGCATCACTGTCTTTGGGGCAAAGTATTTTGGAGACCAATCTCAGGCTATCAGGCTATAACATTATTCCCACCATCCAGCACACTACCCATGTTATAAGAGTAAGAACTTTGATATTGGGTAGACTTGGATTTGATTCCTGGTAGCTGTTGGACCCTAGGCAAGGTCACCTAATCTTTCTAAGACTTGGTTTCCTGATCTAAAAGATGAGAACCAAACTGTCACCTATCTCATGGTGTTAGAAGATTAAGCAGTAAAAGACAAGTGAAGAGAATAAATACTCAACCATATTTACTCATTCAGATAATGAACCCTGTGCTTTCAACAGTGTGGCTCTTATACAGAGCCTCAGGAATGGACTCTCAGAGTTGGAACCAATCCTGTCTTGGATGTTTAAATCCCTTCCTAAACTACCCACAAGTAACCAGTGTGTTTCAAATTCTGAATGATTCCTCCATGTTGTCATTCTCTGATCTGACTGTGTACTGAAAATGCCCCAATACTTTCCTTCTCAGACATTTAAATTCCTCCTTCTTATAGGAAGTTAATATCTAGACCCATCATCACTCCAGTTATTATTAAATTACTAATCATTCCGGGAGCAGCATGCAGTGCTCATTTTTTCTTTCTTTCTTCCTTCCTTTCTTTTCTTTTCTTTTCTTTTCTTTTCTTTTCTTTTCTTTTCTTTTCTTTTCTTTTGAGACAGGGTATCACTATGCAGTTCAGATGGGCTTCAAACTGCCTCAGCCTCCCAAATTCTGGGATTACAAGGCAGATGCCACCATGCCTGGCCTCATAGTGCTCATTTTTATTACACAAAGTCATCAATGACATTATATAATAACCATACTGGTTTAGTATGATTAAGGAGCTCTGGTATTTACAGCTAGTAAAAGACTGACTATATGGAGGTTTTTAAAAATATTACTCTCAAATTCCTTTCAGACATTTTTTTGGAAAGCAAGAATCAATATAATAAAAGCTATAACTTCCATATGGAGCTCCAGAAAAACTGATGGAAGCAGATGAGATTCACTTGCAATACAGAAACTATGAACTTCAAGTTAGTATTAATTTTCATCAATTCAGAATGTTAAGACACCAAGTCAGATAAAACCTGCCATTATTACCCCTCACAAGCTCATCTCATTGGACTGCTTAAAAACAAGGCATTATTTTTAAGGGAAAGTGGCAGGAGCCTCACATATGTCATGGTCCCACTTCCATCACCAATTCTTTTCCAGATTTACCTCTCAGTAGGACTGAGATGGAAGAGGGCATCCAGTTAGATTTCCTCTTCCCTATCTCGGGCCAATAACTTAGCTCTCTGCTTTCTGGCTTTCCCCAAGATTAACAGCCCCATCTCCTGCCTGTGCTTCAAGAATGAATGCAAATCTTGCTCCCACCAGAAGGCTCTCTTCACTCTGATTTTGACAGCTCAGTGTTGTTTTGCTTCTTTGGCCTTGAACACAGATAGCAGCGTGCCATTAGCAAGTCCTCAGAGTGGATATGGCTACTCTCAAGGGCAGAAACTTCTTTGTTTAGGGCCTTGCGCACAGTAGGTATTCTGAAAACACTTTAAAGATTTATTCTTGCAAAAAAATGAAGAGCTAAAAAGAAGAGAGAGGCAGAACTGAGTGGCCTTCAGAGGGTAGTCTGAAAACAGTCCAAAATAGAATAGAATTTGCATCTCCCAGAAACAGCAGGCTCCTAGTTACTCTCTACTCTTCCAACCAAGAGTCTAGTCTAGCTGGGCTTGAAATTAGCCTTCTTATACCTGGGAAACCAGAAGTTAGGAGAGAACAACAGGTAAGGTGGAGATTGGCTGATATTACCAATGCTATTTTAGCTGTTGCTCAGTACTTTCTTATACCAAACTGGAAAAATAATAATACTGAAAGGAAGAATACTCCTGCCTGGGCAAGGACTACTCTCAGAAATGGCAATGAGGCAAGACATCAGGCTGGCAGACTCCCTGCCTTCCAGCAAAGGTCCCTCTCTTTTTCTTCCTCCATATTCCTCTTTCCTTCCTCTCACTCCAGCTACACCTCTTTTTCTATCCTTTGTCATTAAATCTCTCTTTTTCTTCACTCATTGTCTGTCTCTGTTTCATCCAATCGTCCCCATTTTGTAGGGGACATCGGTCTCCCCACCTGTCCTCATGTAATGTATCTCCTGGTCACTTTTTTCTCCTTCTCTTCCCCTCCTGTGGCTTGTCGTAGGATACCTGAACTAGGGGGTCAGAAGACCTAGCTTTTGATACTGGAATTACCATTAACTAGCTGTGTGGACCTGCCCAGGTTACTTTATGTCTCTGTACCTCAATGCCTTCAACTTTATAGTAGATGAGACCGGGATACTCTCTGAGTCCTTGACAGCTCTGAAGTTTTGTCACTGAATGAAATGGTGTGAATCAACCCATGCCATGTGGCAACTGCTGTCATAGAATCAGGCTGCATGCCCCCAACAGCATGGGCACCAGGGGGCGCCTGAGGACTATGCCGAGGATTGTCTTTGATTTACTAGTGTGGGCAGGCTGTGCTCACAAATCATTCCTATCTCATAAGACAGGTACTTTTGTTATCCTTTCTATTTCAGAGATGAAGAAACTAAAGCACCATGAGCTGTAGTAATTTGCCCATGGCCATGCAGATAATACATGTTAGAACAGGACTTAGGCCCAGGCTGACCCCAGAGTCCATGTTCCTATCTATAATTCTACATCGGCCTGGTCACTGATGCTTGCACAGCAGCTTCCCACAAGGGTTTCTGAGTAAAAAATCTCTAGGTTACAAATGTGCTGAGGAGTCTATTACTTGAATCCAGACGACACGTATGGTTCGATCATTTTATTTCTGTCAAGACACTAATTCTGATTTCTCACACCCTTGCCCATAGCTGTTCACAGATACTGTGTTGCCCTGCACACTGGCCAGCATGCTTTGGTAGAGCTGTCCTTTATTTTTCAAGAATGCACAGGTTATGCCATTCTAGCTACATCTTGCCTGTAACTAGTGAACTGCTGAGCCCATGGTGGGGGTGGCACAGACTTGCTCAATAAATGATGATCACAGCGACACTTCCTGTGCGCTGAAGTCTTCATATCTTGCATTCTCTGCCTGGGATGTGGACACTCGGCACCTCAAGACTTTCACATCAATTCTCACAGGCAGACTCCAGCTAATGGGTGGGTTGTGAGGGAAGAGTAAATGGTATTTACTTCAAAGAGGCAGAAACTGTGCTTCTCCAATAATTTCAGTTCTATTCAAAAAACATAAAGAGAACCTCAGCTTCATGCAGGGACAGCTAAGAGCTTTAAGAACCATAGAGTGGAAAACACCCAGGTTTCTACTCTTAAGGAGATACTAGAATAGATAAGATGAGACACACAAAGTTTAAAAACCATAATATCCAATAATCCCCCAACTTATGAACATTAATGTGTGAACTTTCACAGACACGAATGGGCCTCAACTTACACAGATGTGAACAAATCATGGCAGTAGCTCACATATCTACTGGACATTGTAACAATTATGCTGCTGTGAGTTTACTATTGAGTGCAGCAGTACACAGTAGTATAGTGCTCAATCAGAGCTCAGGATGTCTGGAAGCAAGAGGAAAAGCTGTGGTGATGTGGAGGTTTTATTGTTTTGTTTTGTCTTGTTTTTATGTTTCTTAGGACAAGGTTTTGGTAGGCAGGCCTTAAGCTTACTATGTAGCTCAGGCTGGCCTCCAACTCATGACAAACCTCTTGCCTCAGCCTGGAATTACAGGCATGTGCCACTATGCCCAGTTTTTTTTTTTTTTTTTTTTTACATTGTATATTTGTGTCAAAGGTATATAAGATGCACTTCATTCAACTTACAAATGAATCGACTTACATTCTCCTGGAATGGAAGGAACTTATTTGTAAGTCAGGGGCTTACTGTAATATAAGAATGAGAGTGTTATCAAAGTTATACACACACGCACACACACGCATGCATGCACGCACGTATGCACGCATGCACACACATCCCTACCTATGTACCATGGAACAGGGAAATTGCTTAAGTTTGATCCTGAAAATTATGACAGGTCCTTGCATGGCTAGGAGTCTCCAATGTGTGAGTTCAGCTCCCTTTGGAAGCACAGTTCAGATACCTGTTAGGTACTAAAGGTTTGGATGTCAGGTAAACAACTGAGACCCATCACCAGCCTTAGATTTTACTTCCCCACAGTTTTCTTGCATGTGTCCTACTGCCAGATACACAATGAGTGAGCAAGAAAGCCAGAAGGATGATGTTGTGTGTGAGTTTGTGCTCCCAGAAGACATATCCACAGCTCCTGAAAAGGACAAGGGAAGTAACCATTCTGGGAACTCCACTCTCACAGAATAGCCAAGCCCCATCACACCACAGCCAGCTCATCTTCTGCCTGCACTGCCAACCACATGGTGAACGAAATGGCTCTTGCTTTTCAAAGATGACGTAGAATAGCCACACATGTAGTCTTACTCCTTATTTGCTTTATTTCTGTGCAGATATCACGGTGGCCTCAGCAAAAGGTTGACAACTGCAGTTCCTGAGATGCTGACTGTGACATGCTGCCCTGTCTACCAATGCTTAGGGGAGGTTTTTGTTTGTTAGTTTTATTTTGTTTTGTTTGTTTCAGTCCTGGGGATAGAACCCAAGGCTTTTGCAGTAGGCCATATTCGTACCCTTTTAAATTTTTTTTTTCTTTTGAGACAGGTTCTAAATTGCTAAATTGCCCACCCTAGAGTCAACACCAGTCCTCCTGTCTTAGCTTCTGAGTCCTGGTATTACAGACACACGCCACCACACTCAGCTCTGGGGAGGACTGTTACCCACTCTCCTTGCAGCCCCAAAGTTCAGCTTGATGTCACAGCTTTAAGAATAGCAGGAGGACAAAGAGGAGGCAACAGGACTGTGACAGCCACAATCCATGGCCTAATCATCCTTCAGGAGTCACAGAGAGGTCACAGAAATAGCCACACCCTCTCCGTTGTGCCAGCAAGGCTAGCACCTCACTTCTCAATCACAGACAGCCTTGCTGCTCTGCGCTGAGGGATGATATATTTATTTGGAAGGCTCCAGATGGCAGGAGCAAGCAACTGACTCATTTGCTTCTCCATTCCCACGGGCCCCACAAAGGATTCAGAGCTGCAGCATCAGCACTGCCCTCTCTTCCACCACATCTTGCAGTGCAGGAGCACCACAAGTGAGTCGGGAAAGCCCTAAGACGGGAGCACACCTGCAGGCCATTCTTCTCCTTAGGGACTGACTACAGGTGACCCCACCATACTCGAGAAGCATGATAAGCATGTCCCTGTCCTGCCTGTCTGCTTCAAACACTCAGCACTAGTCCCCTACCCTGACAGCTGTGAAGACATGTGCCATAGGCTCTCAATCCCTATGTTTATTTTGCTGTACTTCTGGATTATACTTGGTCAGTAACACAGAAGGATGGAAGGAGAGGGGACCATTATTTCATATGCATAAGCCTACAGTTACCTAGTAGCCACAGAAAAAGTCTGAAAACAGGTGTTTGAACCCGAGGGCCACAGTCTGCCTCCCACAGAACCCACACTGCAATGACTGTGGCTCCAATTCACCTCAGGCCCAGCTCCCATCAAGCTTCTCTGTATCTCAGCCCTCTGGGCAAGGTTCCCAGGGCTCCTGAGAAATAGAAAGTACAAGGAGAAAACAATGGGTTTTTCCTCTCAAAAGTCATTTGTGGCAACGCTGTCCTTTTATGGTTAGAGACATATCCATTTCTTTATTATATGCAGTAAAGGAAAAGCCACAGAGTGGTATAATCATGCAAAAAGACAGATAACACTAGAAGAAACCCTTAATCATGGACTGTATAGTGAATGACAGCCTATATTTTAAATCCAGTTTCATACTCCAATTTTGCCAACGAATCTTCTAAAAATCCCTAACCCCTACTCTCCTTAGCTACCCTCTTGCTGAACAAAAAGTGAGCTTTCTTCATGTGGTGTCTAACTCGTGCTCAGATAACCCTGCGGCCCCCAAGTTGCTTAGCAATCTCATTGCCTGCATGAGGATCAAGCTCACCAAAAGAAAAGTGATACCCGTTTGCAAGGGATTTCAGAGACTGAGCCCCACTTTCCAATACCACAGTGAGAAGGCCCAGCTTTTAGAAGCTGCTTGAGCAAGAAGCATGCAATCAACAATTTTAATGTGTTTCGCTTTGTCTTTGTAGAGTGCAAGTGAGTAGCTGGGAGCTGAATCAGCACCATCCCTCTATCAGTTGGTGTCTTCCCATGCCTGATTACCAGGTCAGGCTGTCCAGCTTAGCCTGTCTCTCAGGACAGATGATGGGCACAGGGAAGCAGAGCCCGTTACCTGCTGCACATCCTGCTGGAAGACACAGAGCTGTAGCCGCTGGTGGAGCCGCACCTTGCGGTGCTGCCAAATGCTCTCAAGCCGCCGCTGGTGGTGCAGTACCTCATGTACCACGTCCAGCACCTGGTGCACCGCCTTGGAGTAGTTGGCTGTGGCTGTGAGGGACTCAGAATTCCCGGGACTCAGGGGACGCTGCAACACATCCAGCAGTGCTTTGCCATCTTGGCTGACCTGCAGGAAGGAAAGGAATTCAGAGGGAGGCAGGACACAGAGAAGGAAAGCGTTCCCTAGGGGTTCCTGATTAGGCCTGAGAATCTCAGTCCTTCCAGGCTCATTGCAACCAAGCTACATGCTCGCCAGCCACAGCAGCTGTGTCCCATCCTGCGGCTCAGGGGAGGGCAGAGCATCTGCAGTTTTGGGGAAAGAGGAGCCGGCAAAGGGCTGGCCAGTTGTCCACAAGACCCTTGCTCTCCTCTTACATTTCAGCACAAGAGCAGGGATTCTGCCTTGCCCATGACCCTCTCTGCAACAGTGCCTCACACACAGGCTTTTGCTGGATATTTTGAATGGCGCGCTGATTACATCAGACAACAAAACTTCATTTCAGAAATGAAGTCAAGTAAAAGTTACAACTATAAACCTTTCCTGTTCTTTCTCCCTCAGTTTCCTCTATTTGGGCCCAAACTTCTAGATGTGTCATCAGAGGCTCTGGGCCTCAGATCTTTCATCTGTAAAAGAGGAATGACAATGGAACATAGGTCACAGAGTTGTGGTGAGTGGTGAATTAGCACAGGCAATGTCTAAAATAGAGTTGGAGTGCAAACCCTGTCGCTCCTCTTCCCAGACCCTGGCACAGTAAAGGCTAACAGGAACTCTGGGAAGCGGCACCCTAGGGTCAAAACCTGTGGCTCTACACTGGTGGGCAGAATATTCAGCAAAACATGTCTTTCTAGTCCACTACAGTGGTTAATGGGGAATGGATAGGCATTTTAAGACCCCATTTAATTTGGCTAATATAAAACCAAAGTTGGTTTGATGTTGAAATGGTCTTCTTTTCTTAGCCAGCAAGATGAGAAAGGAGGTTTGCTTTCATATCCACTCCCACCATGATGAACAGGGAGGAGTTTGGGACCTAGCATCTGCCCCACATGCATCCTTCAGGCTTGGCTGGAGGGAGGGAGGGGGCCTGGAAACAGAGGCAGCTTGAATCCTGCTCATGGAGTGACAGAAAGGCTCTCCGGATTATACAGCTAAAACAAATGCTGTGGTAGAGTGTGGCTGAGGTGGGAGAGGAAACCATTATCACCCACTCAATCCTGCCATCCTGCTCTCTCATAATTTATTGCCAGGCAAGGTAGTTTATAAATAATAAAGAGGAAATGCCCTCCAGAGATGTGATCAGACAGATATCCTATGGCTAAACCCAAGACAATTCTCTACAGGGAATATTGTCTCTGGGTACTCTGTCTGGGCCAGGGTGGTTACAGACAGGGGTGGGTCCTGGAAGTCCAAATCAACATGAGTTCCAGTCCTCTACTTCAACTTCCATATGGCTAGGAGGCCTGGATTGCCCCTGACATCAGAAGTGGGGAAAAGGTCAAAGGTCCATGTTGCTGGAGCCTGAGCGTAAGTTGGGAGAACTGTGGTCCAAATACAAGGACACACACTTCACCAATGTGAACTATATGGGCAGCACATTCACTGTATTTGTACTCTATACTTTGTATTTTTTTTAAACTTTTTTTTTTTTTTTTTTGGTTCCAGGGATCAAACTCACAACCTAGCACTCTCCAGGCAGGCGCTTATGTTGCTGAGCTAAATCTCTGGCCCCTACTTTTGCATTTTACAAGGAGTAAGTTTAGCGATTCTTGACCCACAGGCAGAAGCATAGTTTTGTCACAAGAGAAAAAGCCTTGGGCCTTTTAGATAAGACCTGTGGAGATCTGACTTGCTCTACAGAGCTCCTCTTCTGTTCCTTCCACAATGACAGGATCCCTTACTATGTTTAGTTCATACTACTGTCAGGCTGGCACACGTGTCTTACAACCCTGGGCACAACCATGGGAGGCAGATGTAAGCACCCCAATTTGACAGAATCTGAGGCACAGACTGGTAAAGTAACCTGCCTGAGGTGACACAGCTAAGAATCAGGCGAGCCAACATTCCAACTCAGGTTGGACTATAGCAAAAACCCTTACTCTTCCTCGGAAGGCATCTCCTTACATTTCAACATGTGGCAAAGTCGCCTGGGACGACAGCCATTAAAACATAAGTTCTAGGCCCCACTTCTTGATATTCTGCTTGAGAGTGGAATGGAATCTGGAAATGTGCCTCTTCAGCCAGCACCTCAGCCATCTCCCCCCCTTGGCCAGCTCCCTAAGCCATCCTTCTCTTCCTGTCCTTCACTCCTCTCTTGGAATCCATGCCAGTTAGTGTACCTACGTATTTGCGCACATCCACACGGAAGCACCTGTATGGTCCTTTCCCTTTGCTGTAAAAGAGATGTCAAGAAGTTTCTCTCCTTCTCAACTTCTCAGCACTCCCCTCTGTCTTTGACTTCTCAATGGAAAAGCCTTTTCGCTTGTTCTTCACATCCATGGCCTCTTCTCACTCCTGCACCCCATCTCCTCCCCCTGTGTCTCCCTGTGGATTTTCCAGTGAGAAAGTTGGTTGCATTTGAGGTGCTGCTTCAGAAAAAGGGTGGCAGGGCTGTTGTGCACACATTTCCTCATCAACCCAAAAGCAAACATGGAGGACTTGGCCTTGCTTCTTGACCTCTCCTCCCCCATAGATAAATCTAGTTTTCACATATGGGGTAGGCAGGAGTATGTGTGTGAAACAGGGAAAGGTGACAAATAATGTGTATACCATTTGGTACCTAATAATGGCCCCAAGTGTACCTGCTGCTAGCCAGAAACCCAGTTCATAAAGATGTTCATAAAAAGGTAGGAGACAAACTACTTCTCTTCTAAGTTCAATTAAGTCTATTCCACAGAGCTCAGGGTAGTGCTTTTTACCACCCACCCAACCATACACATGCCCAGGGCCCCAGCTGCCTCTCTCAATTCTCACCTCTGTGTAGGCCTGGGTCACCTGCTCATACAAGGTCTGGTGGTGATGGATTGCCAGTTCCAAGTCCTGCATTTCAGATGGCAGGCCACCTTCACTGCACATCTTGCACCAAGCATCCACTCCAGACAGGAACTAGGAGGAGAGGTCAGGTGGGTGAGTAGGGGAACACTGGGATAGAGAATGGGTGAGTTATGTGGATGTGGTCAAACACATTAGGTACAAGTGTGAGGACTTCTATGGGTGTTCGGAGAACATGCAGTAGGCAAATCTTTTCCCTATAAACTAGTTTCCAGTACAATATCCACTCTCTAGGAAGTGCAGCTTCCACAGGAAGGGCTGTTATGAAACTGTGGGACACAGTGATCTATCTGGATGCTCTAAAGGTCACTCACATAGCAAAGGACAGCACTGTTGTGGAAACTGCACCCTATGGCCCATGGACCCATGAGAGTATCTCTGTGCATGTTCACAGGCACAGAGGGGGCTATACACACTATCCGTGCACCTGTGTGTTACCGAGTATGAACAGAAGCACAGAGTACCCCGTGAGTGACCACCAGGAGCCACAGGACCTTGCGATAACCATTCCTGCAGCAGGTGGAGACTAACACTCAATAGGACTCATGCTTGGGTCGACCCAGGAGAGTTGCAGTGGGGAGGGACACCATAGGGACAGACTGTGCTGTGCCTACAGAGGCTCCTGAGATGTGACTTACGGATATAGATTTTTAACAGACATCAAATTATTTAAAAATTAAAATTAACAACTGTGGAAGACTATGGGCCTCAATGCACAAATGGTGAACTATTTGAAATCAGTCAGATTTATTAGGTGGAAAAATACACCTTTACCATGCAAATAATTCTTCACTCAATAGTCTGGAATGGTTCTGTCTGTGATTCCTCTTGCCTGGGTGCATGGCTCCATTTAAATTAATTGCCTAAATACCTTTTTATCTTATTGCCTAGAATGGCCCATAGGAGGACAATAAAGAGCTGCCTGAACAAACACATGGAAAAAAATACGATTAAGTCAGTTTTATTTTCCTCCCTAGCTGAAAGGAGCATGGTTTATGAGTTTCCCTGAAGGACTGGTCATACCTCAGAAAATAACATTTAAAAAGATACAAATAAAACTGCTTCTGACCCAACTCAACCTAGGAAACATCAAAGAAAAGTCAGCTCCCCCCAGTTACTCTCAGTTCTAGCACTGTGTTCCCTCCTGCAACTGCTTGACTGCAGTCTCAGTGTCACTGTCAGCTTTCAGCCCTGGTCTGTTGGTGTTACGATTTTCCATTCTGTACATCCTGTGACACATTAGGCAAAGGCTCTGCAGTTCTGGAAGAGTGCCAGGTGTCATCTAGTATTAGCCTGCACATACTTGGTGACATGTCAGAAGAGTCTCTGCTAAGTTACTGCTGCACCAATAACTCCTTTACAGAAGAACCTGCAAGCAACTTGATGCTCTCCTATCAACTACAGGAGCAGCTCTTCTGGCAGGCTCTTCAGGGTTCTCTGCAATACTCCAATAGGAATCCTATAGTAGACACACACAATGAATGGTCAGCTCTAGGAGAGAACGCCAGAGGTACAGGAAAGCACAGTCTTCCTTACCAATCTGGATAAAACTTGAATAAAGTGTGCAAGTGATACAGCTAAAGAGAGGACAAGGAGACTGCACATCAATATCTACATGTCCCTAAGAATGAACCAGTCACTACTTACAAAAAGAGAGGGAGAGACATGCCAAGTTTCCTCTCAAAGTGTAGGACTATGCTTGACTTGTGACACAAAGATTTATTTCCATGTATGGGAAGGTTATGGATGAAATAAACACCGGGGTGAAAATAAAGATACTGAATAGTACATGGAACAACTATCCATAAGAACACTGTCCACCTTCCATGTTCCATCTGTGATGTCACACTTTCCTAATAATCTGGGAGATTTATGATTAGTCTCATACTAAAGAAGAAACAAGCTCAGAACAGTGAAGAAACTTGAGTTAATGAATGCTGGGCTGCAATTAGAACCCACAAATCTGGCCTCAAAGTCTAGACTCTGGATTATCTCATTCTGCCTTCCCAGTCAGACTGGGTGACAGAGAGAGAGACTTAAGACATGCCATGTGTCTGATGTTTCTTTACCTGTAAGAGGTTCAAATGTGACACCAAGAAAGAGACTTGGAGGTTAAGTCCACGAGTTTTTTTTTGGATGTGTGTTATATGTTTTGTTTAAAGATTTTTAACATGAGAAAAAAGGTACACAAATACAGATTACATTATGATGACAAAGGCAGTATGTTACATGACAAAATCAAAATAAAACAAATTTATACAGTAAATGTACCAGCACTGAATAAGGTACTTGAAACTTAATCCAGGCTGCATATGCATAAAATGATCTGACCATAGTCTTATGCAAAATAAGTTAAGTCCTAGAGTACCAAATGCTAACCATTCTGACTGCAAACTGTCTTATTCCGCTGGTGAACATAATAAGAACTGGCATTACAATGAAAGATTGCAAGAAACAATACCGTCAAAAATACATTTGTAATGTAATTCTGCATAAAATATATACAGTAAATCTTACTGCTTAAAAATTTTAAAAACAAAAGATCATCAAAGAAAAAGGCTCATCAATTGTATATCATTGGGATGAAACTGATTTATTGGAGGGAAGAAGAAAGATATCTAATGAAGTCACCCATTTAAAATTTGTCCAGAAACACTCATAAGGTTTTAAATTGCTGCTTGTACCTTAAATGTATTTTCTACTATTTGACTGCAGTATAAAAGAATAACTGTAATATATAAGAATAACTAAAACAGATACTATAACACATGAATAGTGCAATTCATTTCAGGGGAAGAGTTCTTCAAACTATTTTTATTAAAATTAGTAGTTAGCATTTTACTTTTAAAGAGCTGCCAGATGTAACATGTCTCTGTTTTAGTACCATTTCTATGCAAAGGACTTGAAAAGTAACTACCATAATCTAAAGAAGTTAAAATAGCACAACCTTAATAAAGTTTTTAGGTAAGCTGTCTAGTTGTAAATTTAGGATGATTTAAAATTTGTAGGCATTTAATACATTATCTTTTTCTTTTCTTTTCTTTTGGATGTCTCATTTCATTAGAAATGTAACTTTTCAAAGCTTGGAGTCATATGTTATCTTTTCTTCAAATAACTGAATTTGAAAGTAATGAAAACATCAAAGAAAAGTGTTTATACATACTCATTTGCAAGGTAAATATGTTTCTGTTAATGCCTGAACCTTGTTTTAAAACAAAAAGCAGTATTCACAACATAAACTTATGGAGAATTCTCACATGTCAGATATATGTTTATGATCTTGCTTTTAAGTGTTGCTCTTTGCCATTGGGCATTCAGAATGCAGAATAATCACATAGCGCATTTGTTTAAAATGTTATTACTGGGCCCACATTAGAATTCTTTTGGGCCTTTGTACCTTATTTTGAGAAACACTTCAACCTATTCTTTTGTCCTCCGCTTAAACAGTAGAAAGCATATTTATGGTGTAATATTTTAAGATGGTGAAATGAATTCTACTATGTATTTCAGAGATTATCCTACTAAATAAAAAGCTTAACTAAGGAATAGAACCATAATGTATGTTTTCTGCAAATTTGTTCAAAATTGTTATTTTTTGGATTTTGCTAAATACTGCATAAACTGGGGCCCTAACATATAGGCAATATAGTTTGGAGAGAAACAAGCATAGTTAAGACATTCTACTTAAATGACACATTATTTTCTTGCATAGTCAATAATAAAAAAATACTAGACATCTATCTGCACTCAAAAAATGGAATGTGTTTACAACTTTGGTTAACAAGCAATTGTCTCATTGTTATTTAAGTCGTATCATAAAAAGTAACTTTATCAACAAAAAATTCAATATTCTCTAGCATAGACTATAAGAATCAAGTATGACATCTAAATATAACTACAAAAAGAAATTAAAATTAACTACCAAGCAATTATGAAATTCTTAATTGAATCCAGGCTGGTAACAAGATTTTCCATGCATTAAACAGCAATGTAAACAGAATGTTTAGCTGAAAGATGAGGATCAGACTCATTCTTCGTACATCAAAAGGTGATTGATATACACAAACCCTGCAAATTCATACTCATCCATCTTCCTCACAATATCATTGTCATCTGGGCTGACCTGGACAGGTTAATTAGTAAACTCAGAATCAAAGTTGTCCCAACCGAATTCTCCAGAAATATGTGGTTTAAAGGAAGGTACCACCTGCTTTTGCTCCATCATGTTACAGTCAACAGTTTCAAAGAACAGCATCAAATCCTGTTCGAGGATCACAACCCAATCATACCTCTGGCTCCTTCTCCAGGAAACCCTCCAGGACACTTACAGCTTGCACAGACAGATGACCTGGCATGTGAACTTCTCTTCCAAAAATAGCTTGTGAGAGATTATTGTTTGTGTTGCTCTAAAGGGTTATTGGGACTCTCAACAAGATCAAATGGAGAATCTCCAACCATCATCTGGAACACTAGTACTCCACCAGTCCACACTGAAACCATAGTCTTCTCCTCTGAGAATTTCTGGACCAGTGTAAATAGGGGTGCCGCGAAAGTGTTGGTCTTATCTCCTGGCTGCAGTCCTTCCTTACATAAGCAATAGTCAGTGAGTTTAATGTGCCTTTCAGAGCCCAGTAATAAATTGTCCAAATTCAAACTTCTGTACAGGATCTAAACTGATTTCTACCAAGTAAAACCTGACGTGTGCTTCAGGAAGGATTCTTTGCTGCTGCATAGGAAACATCAGGTCTCCTCCATTTATGTAGTCTAGAATAAGGAAGGGACAGTCTGCTTTGTGTCTGAAAGCAAGAATGCAGTCCAACAAGAAAAGGGTGACTCGATGCCTGCTCCACCACGTGCTTCTCTGTCCATATGTGATCAAGGTTGGCATGCTCCTTTTTCACCAATTTCACTGCATAGATATGTTTTTTTAAATTGAACTAGAAGTACTTTTGCATAGCTTCCTCTCCCTATTACTTAAAGAAAATCAAAGTCCTGAAATCCTAAAACATACGAAGCTTTGCCACTTTCCCTGCTGTTACTTGCCTCATTCTCCTCATTCACTTCTTCCAAACCCTCATGACTTTTAGGATTAGATAGGATTACTATCTGGGTTGGCTCTAAAGTCACAGATGACTCATTCATTGGCATGGTGCATTCTGGAGGCAAAGAATGCTGCTCACATTCGACTGTGACAAGTGTGTGGCACATCTTATGCACCAAGAGTTTACAGTTGATACACTTGTACATCTTGTATCCAAAACCTTCCACAGGGCCTGAGCAGACGGCAAAATTAGCATACTTGCTGAAACGCCTGACTCAAAAAGTGTGGCCACTAGCATGATAAACCTTTTTCCAGAGGTGTGCAGCTCTGTGGTAGAGATTTATCTTCAGGAGAAGGCACGTTAGGATGTTCTGGTACGCGAGGCACTTTTGGAGGTTCTAACATACAAGGTGACACACAAATTAATAGTTCAGAATCTTTGTTAAGCTCAGAAAGCATAAAGCCATCTTGTAACTCCAACAGAGGTGATATAGTATACAGGTCTTCTTCATCCACACATTTTGGGCTGAAAATCTGTTTATTATCAAATAACCAGGTGTCTTGAACTTCATTGCCCTCAGAGGAGGAAAAAAGTCTCAAGACATGTCATCATTTCTCTTCCCATAATCAGGGCCTGTCAGGTGGAGATGTGGGAAGTACTTGGGAAGAAGGGACCATTGAAAGGTTGGCTGCCCAGGAAAACTGGTATGAAGGGCTTGATAGGCAAGGGCAGCCTCACTGCCTACACTGACCATACTGGCCGGACTTCAGAATCGCTCCCTGCCAAGTGATTTCCAGTGGTGGCTGGACATCGGTGGTTGTATAGTAGGCTTCTCAGTGTCTCTTGGGGGCTGGTCACTGTGACTTTGGTCTCTACCCCTGGCCATCTTTGTCTAACTTTACTGCTGTTGGATCTGGAGAGATCTGTGGAGAGATACCAGGTATCTCAGGGCCTGGTGAAACTTGCTCCTGGATCTTTCAAGTTTCAGTTTCACTGGTATCTGGGCTTAGGTAGACTTCGAATGTGTACCTTGATTTTGGTGGGTCACTGGTGGTCAATCTTGGGGAGACCTTCACTGGGCTGTCTGTGACAGTTGGGTGTCTCCTGCATCATGGCCTGTGGCGTTTGGATGGAGTCAAATGTCTTCTCAATATTTCACATATACTTTCTCTGTGTGGGATTCTAGGGTTGCGGCCTCAGGAAGTGGAGAAGCAGCTCAGCATATTTGCTGTTGACTGTCTCAGGGCAAATAAGCTGGAGAGATGGTTGGTATTGGATTGTGATGCCTGCTACAAGGGTTCCAAGTTTTTGGGGGGCATGTTGCCAGGAAGTGAGGTCATATCTTGGGGTCCAATAACTGATAAGAAAACCTTATGGTTCAACTTTTTCTTCACACTAAGTAAGTCAGTGGCTAATTACTTTTGTTATTTTTATCTAAGTAGCTATTAATCTTTTTATCTATCACCTATCGATTAGTTTTTTACTTTTGCCCTATTAGTACTTATACCTTGACTTTCCACAATGAACTACAAGTTAATCTTAGTAAAAAAAAAAAAAGAATAAAAGGGCTGGAGATTTAGCTCAGCGGCATAAGGACCTGCCTTGCAAGCACATAGTCATGAGTTTGAACCCCGGTATGAATTAAAAAAAAAAAGAAGTATAACCTTAGATATTTTTTTTTCAGATATGCAATAAGGGTCTCCCTAAGTCACAAAATTGGTCAGGTTGGACTCTACTTTATGATCTTCTTGCCTCAGTTGCCCAGAGTGCTAGGATTATAGTCATATACCATCTTGCTTCATTCAGCATGGTATATAGAAATAGAAATATTGGGAAAGCTGCTGGGTACTATTAGCCATCAGTGGCATCTTCACTTTTAAAGCAATGTGTATGCATTGACACCACTTGCAGTGCTGCGAGGTCTTTTCCATACAAAGAGGCATTTTCTCTGAAATGCAGTACTAGTGATTTCAACCTAGAAAAACATGAAATTGTCGGAAGCTTTTCTTTCTTATTGTCATTTCAATTTAATTAGGTAGTACTGAGACTTGCTAGAAATTTCCACAATAATTTTCCATAAGAGATAAAAATGTTTGTTTCGAAGTATAACATCTGGGGGGGTAGTGGTTCCATAGCAAGTTGCAGCTTTGCAGTGCACACATGTGATTATTCATTCTTAGCTAATGACCTTAATACTAAAGTGTAGTACTCAGTATAGCAATATACTGCATTTCCACAAAAATAATATAAGTAGAATGACCCAAATGGAACAAGCTCCACCTGATTATCACCATGGTGATGGCCAGGGTCATCCAGAAGATTATACCTCAGCATCCTCTTGCTCCATGGCTACTCTGAAATGGCACATAAAGCAAGGACAGGTTGTTGGGGTTGCAACTATTTTCTGGTTAGGTCTTATTTCTGGGAAACATAGTGGGGCAGGATAGCACGTGGTGACAACATGGCAGACAGTCTTTGTAATCACCCCAGTGGTGATAATGAACACGTAATATACCATTTGAAACTTTCCTTTTGACCACTTGGAATCACTGCCTGTTCTCCTATCACAATCAGCCCATGTGCAGTGTCTCAAATGGGTAATCTGCATTTTCTAGATGTGAGGAAGCTGTAGCCATTCAGGATGCAGTGCTTTTCTTTTTTAAAGAGCTTATTTGCTCAGGATAACCATACTGATGGGAGAGAACAGACCCAGAGCAACCCCTCACTCTCGCAACATGAGTAGATCATGCAGGACCTCCCAACATGAGAGCCACTCTGCGTGGAGCAGTGGTGAACCGCCCCCAAACGTCACACCAGGGCAGCAAGATCATGAGCTTTAATGTTAATGACACGTCTGGGTTGAAAGCACAGCGTGCCCACAAATTGTGAGATTTTAACAACAGTGTGTTAGTAAAGGTTTAATAACCAGCATGTATGTGCATGTGTGTATATGTATCACAGGTACACACATAAGTGTATTACAAATTTTGCTGATGTAAAGTGCATGCAACACACAACTAACAAAGAATAATAACACAGTGCTCTTTCCAATGAATTCTCACAGAATGCTTTCTATACTCTTGCTTATGTTTGCAACTGACAAACGCGTATAGTTCCAACACAAACACTGGGTGACACTTTCCCCTAGGTTAAACAGTAAGAGAAAAGTGCAAATATCTGAAGACATATGTCAGCACATTACTTGTTCATCAATGATGACAGCGACTTTTTTGCTGAATGTAATAATGATGGTTTTGGATAGGAGAAGAATATTTTCATTTTGTGTGCAACTCACAATGTAACAGCTGCAGATGGACATTTTTAAGTTAAGCACATTTTTAACATTATTCTTCTTCATTTTCTTAAGCCTTCAGCCAATCAGTGAAACTACAAGGAAGTCCTGGTGTGAAGCATTTGATTTCTAAGGTATAAAACTTCTACCAGGTCTGGGAATATAGCTCAGTAGTACAGCACTTGCCTCACATACGTGGGGCCCTGAGTTTCATCCCCAGCACCATAAGCAAACAAACACACAACCTCTTACCACGGTCTTTTTAAATTACAAGTGACCAAATGGGAAATGGGAAGAGATGACCAGTAGCACATTACAGAATTCATACCATATAAAATAGACAAGAATAACCTCAAGAGCATAGATAATAATAAAAATACAAATAAGGTGTCATAGCACATGCCTATAATCCCAGCACTTCTGAGACTAAGGCAAGAGGATTGTTGTGAGTTGGAGGCCAGCCTGGGCTACAAAGTGAGTTCAATAGCAGCCTGAGCTACATAGTGAGACCCTGTCTCAAAAAGACAAAACAAACAAATGAACCAACAAAAACCAGTAAAATAATCAGGAAGTGAGTTTTAGGGATTTTTATTAACTTTATTTTTTAATATACTTGATTATAAATCAAGGTTTCAATAATGATATATTTAACAACTAGCTCACAAAATTCCTGCAAATTTACTAGCTTGCTGTCTATTAGCTGGTGAGCCAAGCTCCAACATATCACAGGCTTCTCATAGGGAGGTTGCTTAATCTCTGAGCTTCGAAGTACCTCTCTAAAAACAGGTAAAGTTACTGGTCAAGGTCTAGCCACTTACTAAGTAAGTGGAAGCAGTAACTATGATTTCTACTACATTATTATCTACAACAAATTGTATCATTACTGATTTGTTATCTATAACCAAAATACTTCATGTAGAATTAGTTTTCCTGCTCTCAGCACTCAACAATCGCTTTACTTTCATCCCCTTGGCCTCTGTGCAGAGAATGTAAGGACATTAAACAGACAGTCAACACACACATGCAAACATGCCCAACAATGAGCTATCGAGCAGTATGTAAAGAGGATTTGGGTCCCCAGTCATATGGGTGATGAGCAAAGCCACCAAAAGTTACAGCGTTTCCTGTGTGAACAGGGGCCGTGGAAGGGTAGAAGACCAGTTGTTGTTGCAGCTATCTGGCAGAAGCTTGGGTGTTTCACAAATACAGCGGAATGTGTTCCTTCCTGGCCACCCCCTGCTTCCGTACCCTTCCCACCACCAGCAGTGCATCTCCAGGCCTCACCTGCTCGGCCTTCTGGTGGAACACGGCAGACATGGCCAGAATGGTGCTGCGTTCATCCAGGGCAGCAGCAAAGCTCTTCCACTCCTGGTCTAGCTGCGTGGAGATCTGCTTGATTTGCTGGGATGCATAATGGCCAGCCTCAGAGAGGCGGGAAGCCACAGACATGATGCGGTTGATGTTGACATAAGCATTCTGGGAGAGGCAAAGAAGAATGAATGCTTAGTAAGGCAGGCTGAAAATACATCCATTGTGCCTTTTTGGGGGTGGATGTTTATTTGGGAAAGTGGGGTACCTGAAACAAAAACTTTGAGAGAGGTTGGTATAGGCCATACTAGTATATCTGCTCTAGACCTAAAAGAAATCTTTCTCTATGACCTAAAACCCTGGCAGATGGCAGGGGCAGAATTTGAGACCTCTCCTTCTAGAGAACCAGTATAGATTTTGTACCAGCTATTAATATAATATTAATGCAGTCACTTTACATGGACTGCTATATATAACCTCCATGATCATCTTATGAGGTCACCCCGAGGGATAGCCCAGTCCTTCCAAGGGCTTACATGGAAGGTCATGGGTCAGACAACAGTACAAGTGGAAGGAGGTAAAGTCATCTCTCTTGTTCAGGACAGAGCTATACCCAAGGTGTCATTTCACAACATGACAGCAGTACTTGCCAAGGAAAGCAAAGGAAACTGGGCAATTCTGTATGTTTCTGTCACTGACCAAAAATGGCCCTCTTGTCCCCCTTTCTCCCTGTCCCCTACCAAAAGAGCCAAAGTATTAGCAATTAGAGTTTATATAGTCAGCATTTGGAGCCATAACATTTTGCTATGCTAAAAATAAGGTATATGCAAACCCTCGTATCTCAGCTTGACTTGGTAACCTTTCCCTAACTGATGCCAAAAGGCATGTGTGGGTAACCCCAACAGCTTTTGTGGGGATTCTTTAGACCCATTGTGTCCTTTTGCTTTGTGTTTTGTTTACATTCATTTCCATACTTACTTGCCAATTAAAAATTCATGTTATTTCCTAATAGGCCAGCAAAAAAAAAAAGCCCTCTAAGGAAAAGAAAAGCCCTACAAACAAAATACAGTAGTGATCTGGATTACTTTTAACTGCTCCATCCTATTAATTGTCTGAGGTGCCAAAACATTCACGTTATATTGTGGCACCCAAAGAGCACTTTTCTGAATCACACACAGTCTGCCTGAAGAAGGACCGGCAAGTAGGTTATCACACACCTTCACACTTTGTTATAGGTCTTCTCAAAGGCCAATAATCATCAGCAGCAGCACCACTTTCTTGAAGCTCTACTAGCTCAGGTGTAATTCATTAATTCTGGGTAGGTTTAATGAAGGTTCTTTATTTTCCTCTCCCTCATCCCTGGTGGTCACCATTCATCTCTGCTGCTCCTAACCTCCAAGTACTTCATTGCAAACATGGGCCAGCTTAATAAGGTCTCTCTTAATTTAAAAGGTCTCTGTGGAAGTTTATAAGGGTAAGTGAGATACTTAACACAAATCCATCCTGATGTCTAATGACCCCCACACGCCATGTCTGTTTTTAGCTTGGTGTGATACCCTCCTGACACAGCGCATTTCCCTAATAGAGTCAGAATAACTCTGACCACTGTTATGTGAAACAACTACCCTTTAGAGAGTAGGAATCATTACCAGCCTTATTTTCTGAGCTATGACACAGAGTCTATTGGAAACTATTTATAGATCAGAAAAACATTGCATTTATAAATAGAAAAGTGAAAGAAAAAAAGCATGAACTGATTTTAATAGTTTTGTCTTCTAAGGGAATGACATTGAAATCCTTCCAAATTTTTGTCACTGTCTTAGTTTGGGTTCTCCCCAAAGCAGATCTTGGGACAGACAGTTTATCTGGGCATGTTCTCAGGACGAGCACTGAGGGAGAGAAGTGACAGAAGAAAGAGAGTGGAAATGAATAAAGGATGTTTTACTTAGTGGGTTAGAGCTCTGAGTATCTGGGGGTCAATGCTTCTGGAGATCTTTTAAGAAACTGTAAAGAGCACACCTCTAAGCTGTCCCTGTGCGGGGTGAAGAATACAGGTTATACATGCACTCAATCCTATAGTTCACTAGTTGAAGTTCCCTTTTGGGGTAAGTCCCTGGCATTTCTAGCCTGACCCACCAAATCATACACCCAAGGTCAGAGAAGGACCCTAACAAAGAAATGCGGGAAACTATCAGCCTGCATGATAATTAACTTTAAATGATCTCCAGCGCTGTCAAAATGGACACTGATAGTGTCTTGATAGAAATGTCCCCCCAAACTAGGTTCAAATCCTGGAATCACTCCCCAGACCATTTGTTCAGATCTATGTAGGGTATTAACCTTTCCTATACCAAGAAAGGCCTTGTATATGGCTTGGCCAGATGGGATGCAAGTAAACAATAAAAGCAGGGTATTATCCTGTCCCCAAGTGCATCCAGTGGATGCTAGCCTTCTCCCCTCACGGACTTTTTACACTCTCTTCCTACCCAGGGAACACAGGGTGGTGAACTTTCCAGCTATTAGAGGTGTCCACGGTGGCTGCTTCCAGAGATTGTAAACAGCTTGTCACTCATTCAAATATTTATGGAGAGTAGGCCAGACTCTGTGTGGGGGGAGGGGACCTGCCCAAGATCAAAGAGGAATGAGGCATGATTCCTGCCCACCCATCCTCTGCCCTCTGGACCTCGCAACTGTGACTTAAGACAAATCCTCAAATAACTGTAATTTAACTCAAATGCAGTAAAAACTCCCATAGAGATAGGAGCAAGTCACTGTGGAGACTAAGAGGAAAAGGGTCTGACCCACTGGCAGGGACAATGGGAAGGGGCTTCCTGAACCAGTCATAGAGGTAGGGAGGCTGGCAGTTCTCCCAGTTTCCTTCAACCTCTAGTCTTTGATAACAGATACAACTAAAACCAAGCAAACAAAAATGCCACTTACAGGAGACCAGCACAGTAAATACTTTCATGTTTCCTTATCAGTGGGCAGGGAAGTGTGTTACTAAAAGTAACAAACAATTATGCTTCACAAAAGAAGTAGAGATAGTATCTCTTACAACAGAGGGATAAATAAAATGTTGACTTATGCATTTGCTCACTGTTGTTTCCCTGGAACTCCTTATCAAAACATGAAAACACTCAGACAAGTTACACTGCCCCAGTTCATCATCTTCTTCACCATTTCCTTTACCTTAAACTAGAAACAAATGAGTGGACAGATTCTAAACTGCAGTTGTCCCTGAATACAGCCACAAACCAAGTGTGAAGGGAGGAATGGCAGAGAAGGTCTCCAATGACTTAAAAGGAAAGAGCAAGAAAGAGCTGGACTAGGAGTATGAATAAACAGGGGTGCTTAGTCATTGGGCATAGACATTTCACATCCTTGGTCAATCCATCACATGGTTCTTTTATGTGACTGTTTATGACTCTGTGAAGAACATTTGGGAATTAGGTTTGTCCTTGAGACATGGCCAGCAGGAAAGAATATTTTGGCTCCTTTTTGGCCTTTCCATGTCCTACCAGCTGCCCCTTCAAACTCTCTCATCTGCTTACCTCTCTCATTCTTCCCTGGCAGCCTTAGATGCCTTTCTATCTGCAGAACTGTCCATCAGTTCAGAGCATCATCCCTGGGCCAAGAGCTCTGGGAATTTCACTCTTCTGTGTGTCAGTTTCCTCTACTATAAAATGAGGAAATGACCTCAGGTTGTCCATTTCTGAGTCAGCAGTACTCAGGAGGCGAGGACAGTAGTCCTCCTCATTCCAGAGGTACTCAGAGCCCAGCCTTGCTGTCCTGCCTCAGCATCTCATTCTAGCTCTGCTCACTGCCTTGTAGTTTGAGCGCTAAGGTTGGAGTTGGACACATTCAGACTCTAGGTAACCAAAGGCCATGTGTCCTTCTCTCTCCTCTTTAGTCTCTTCCCCTGAGCTGCTTGTATGTACTAATCAGTTTCACGAGCCAAAAGAAAACAACTTGGCTAATAACTGCCTTTAAAAAGCATCTTCTTAAATCTTTACATCAAAACTGCTTTATTAAACTTCCCATATGTGTGAAGTGCTATTGTTACCATCATTCACAGTACAGCACAGTCCACCCTGTACCTATGATCTACTACGCAGAACGCAGCGTACCTGCAGCAGCTTGCAGCATCATCCACCCATGCTACTTCTCCTCAAAGCCCTGTTACACATCATTTTGATCACAAACAGAAAAATCAGCTAAATTCCAGCTAAATCTTGTCAATTCAAAACCCCCTCTATATTGTTATCTTGTCCTCACTTTTTCTATCTAAGAAAAAAATGTCTCCCTTTTCTTGTTTCATTCCTGAAGTCACTGATTGAAGGCTGCAGGATGGTGGCCCTTTCTCCTGAGGCCCTATCTCCTGCTGTGATTAACTGAAACTGATGGAGCAGAGTCATTCTCCTGAAAGAAAGACTTGGCAGGTGACAGACTTTGGCCATGTCAAAATGGCTCCCATTTTGAACTTGGTTCCTGGCTTACTCCAGTTGGCTATAAAAATATGCAGTGTTGCTTGCAAGATGACTTTCTATTAAAAAGCACACCCAAATTTTCTCTGTAAATGATGTTTCTTCTGTAGTATAATCTGGAAAACATTTGTTTCTTCTAGAAGCAATCATTTAATGCAAGCTATGAGTTTGCTAAACTTTAAGGTCTGTGATAGGAGCTGATGGTCAGAGAAGATCATCGCCGAAAGTGTGCATTATCTGAATTCCATTCACTTCACTCCTAAAAGCAGGACTAATCTTTACAGTCCTGTGGTCATAGGTCTTCACTCTGAATCAGAAATCCTGTGAGGCACATGAGATAAACAAAGTATCCATCCAGTCGCCTGGCTGTAACCATTCATGCAAAGAACCTCATATCTTTTCCCTCATCCAATTCTTGTAGACTGGCATTAATGCCTCAAGTTGTGCAAATCAAATCAAAGTGTTAATAAAAAGCACAACAAAAAGAAAAATCTATCAGCTATTTCAACAACAGGCAAAATAAGTAGCCAAAGTTACATGTACATCATAGAGAGCAAGTCACAATGCCTGCTCCTATTCCTGGGAGAGGCCATTTCCCCAGGATCTGCCCCCCAAATCCCAGGCCCACAGCTGTCAGAGCAGACCCTGGCCTGCTTACCAAACACCTCTGCTGGCAGACACTTTTCGCTTAAAGAGTTAAGGAGCCGGACCCCTGAAAAATCTGCAAGATTTTCTTTTCTCAGAGAATTCAGAATCAGCCTATGACTCATTTGGGGGCCACACTCCTTCAGTGGATCTTTTCATACCCTAAATTGAAAGCTACAGGCCTGTCTCTTGAGATAGACCACTTGAGGCATTTCCACTGCCTTGGCATGTGTTAGCCACATTCAGAACACCTGTAAATAGGTACATTTTGCCTTCATACAAGGAGACAGAGATGCTATTACTTCTTATGGGCTAGACTGCAACAGGGCACAAGAACCACCACACCATGCTGTAAGTGGAGCCCTTTGTTTTGTGCTTTAGGGGCACAGTCACACATATTCACCACCAGAAAGCCAGAGCAAAATCACTGAAGCTGCTTCATCTCTGCGACAAATGAGTCCTGAGCACAGGGCTCTCTGTTCTACCCCAGCTAATGGGGTTACAGCTTTTTAATCATTCCTATGAAAGTGAGAGTTGTAACATGTCTGTCAGATCATCACAGGAGGTAAGGCATAACCACTACTGCGGGACTCCACTCTCTTGACAATCCCGAGACTTGACTCTCCAAAGCAAAAAGCCAAGGGAGAAGTCCAAGTAAGTGACCAGCTGAGAGCCAAAGTACTTAGCCAAATCATTCAGGTCAAATGAAAATAAAATGTTAAATCAGAACACTAAGTTATAAAACAGATAAAAAATATTGCCTCAGCTGAGAGAAACTTAATGCATACCAAGAAAGCACACCCAAATGTCACTGGTCACTGAATGTTTATTTTGTACCAGTTATACTTGGTAGTGGGAACTTTGTTTTCTATTTTGTGATAGGGTTTCACTGTGTCTAAGGTTGACCTCAAACGTGGGATCCTTCTGCCTTAGCCTTCTGAGTAACTGGGATTAGAATCATATTTGTTGTTCAGGGTTTGCAAGGAAAACGATTACATATAGGACACAAAGTTTATAGCCTTATTTTATGATAGTCACCCAGAAGCAAATTCAAGAAGGTGCAGGAAATCTGTCCACAACACTAAAGACCTAGAGAATCCAGGTGAAGGCCCAGATCCCACAGCAATGCCCTACACGAGACCAGCTGAAATCCTAGAGCCCATGACAATGCCTCTCATGAGTCCAACAGGAGGCCTAGAGCCCATGACAATGACTCATAAAAGTCTGTTTCATGAATCTGTGCTGGAGAGACCCAAAGGTCAGTGGTGGAAGCTACAAAGTCTGCACCAGTGGGATGAAGGATCTGTGCCAGTAGGCAAGAGTTCTGCACTGTAGCGACAGGAAGCGACACAACATAAGGACCAGAGCTCTCCTGAAAAGTACCACAGCCATCCTCAGTGATGAGGTCCCGAGCTCCTCTTAATGATGAGAACAGCCAAGTTCATATCAGGGAAGCTAGCATGACAAGCTGCTCCAGGAGAACAAACAGCTCCAAAAGAATAAACAGCTCCCAAAAACATTCACTTAGGAGAACCCACTACGCTACTCTTCCTCCCCAGGTCTCCTTTTTATGCTGGCAGTTCTCCTCAGGTGGGCCATCTACACTCAGCACCATGTTGATTCAATTTAGCTAGCATTAAGTTGACCACCAGTTTTTAATCCACTACAATGTGCCACAGTGCCTGGAAAAACTTCTAGTTGTTTTCTCATGTCTATTTTCTTATATATGGAAAAAGTTTTTAAGAGAAAAACATCTCCTTAAAACTATATGGAAGAGAATCTCCTTCCCAAATGAAGTTAATAAAACATGGCTATGGGTGATGGAGTTAGAGGAATTTATGTTCAACCTTCCGCATCGATTCAACTTTTTCTTTTTAGTGCTGAAACTTGAACCCAGGGCTTTGAGCAGACTAGGCAGGAGCTCTACCACTAAGCTGTAGCCCAGTCCTTATTCTTCATATGCAGGCATGAAAGTTTTATCTAGAGTCTTTCAACTCTGCCATAAATAACACTAGGGATTGTTGGGTATTTGTAATTTTTAACAGATTTGATAGGGTAGTACCAAGTAGATTTGGCCAGGTAGTCCTCTATTATCATTGTATTTACATTTCTCCACTTTTCTGACTTTGTTAAAGTTTTTCTTTTTTTTTAAGGAGAGTAAAAATTATATAGTAAAATACAAAGATTTTAATGAACAGAACTGCTTTTTTAAGGAAAGAAATGTAAAATTACTTTATATAAGGTTTTCTTCTTAAACTAAGCTCATGTAACATTTTAATTTTACAGTTAGAAAAGAAAAGGAAACCCAGAAATTTTCAAGAGTCAGCTAATAGGTACTTAAAAAGGTTTGTTAAGTCAATCAAGTAATGTGTTCTCGAAGAAAGCCCAAATGTAACAGAATTCAGGCCTCTTGATTCCTACTCTGCACAATCCCTCTGCTTATTGCTTTTTTCTTCTGCCCTGTAGCTTATTAAGTTTTTATTTTGTCATATTCAAAGAGAGCTATGAGCAATATTTGGAAATTTTCCTACACAGCTTTCAGAGGCTTTGTGAGTAACATTTAATATCAGTAAGAAAATAGAGATTGTGCCAAAGAATAGAGCGAGCTCAGCTTCACCTTCTTTCTCCAGCTGAATAATGCCATGTGTGTAACTTACATCTTTGCAGTCCCAAGCCCACCTTGGGTCCTGAAGCTATTAAAGCATCAGCTTATGATTAATTAGTTTAACATCACCATGTAAACCTGCTGATCCCGCCTCGAAACATATGGACACCAGGATGGAAACATCTGGAGTAAGAACTGCCCATGCCTGAAACTATACTACAACCAGCCACAAAATGTGATGAGCTCAAAATGAATCCTCCAACTTTCACCTCCCACAAACCACAGGGTACCCTCTTGGGGGGCCAAACAGGGCAGCTGACAGATGACTATCTAGTCAGGTCTGGCCGAACAATAGGTCAAACCATGTGGAAGCCATCTGTCACTGCCGGGCAGAGAGAGAATAAGTAGGAGCAGGAACAGGCCAGGTGCTCAACAAAGAAAACATTGGCACATGAGTCCTTCTGTCCCTCCAACCTGGCTTGTTGTAGCAATGTTTCCTCCAGTAACTGCTTCACAAACCATTAAGCAGCCATAAAAATAAGCGCCTGGCCATATGTCCGAGGGTCACAGCAACCCAGCA